>CM035411.1:4649017-4956368 GCA_020310875.1 Ceratopteris richardii
TCATCTAGGGCATCATCGATACCCCTTCAGTCACAATCTCAGAATTGCACAAAACTTGGTGAGCATATTTAGTGTGAAAATCATTATTTGAGCTCGTTTTGGCCTCCAAACACACTATGCTTCTACAGGCAATTTGTAATAACAATGTAAGGAATTGAACTCACAACCTCTTGGTTAGGAATGTGATGGGCTAACCACTTGCCCCAAAAGCCATGGTTGAGGATTACTTCCTAATCCTCTCTCTTAGGGTGTAGTTCAACCATCTCCTAACTGTCAAGGGTGTGGCTCAATCATCTCCTATCTATCACTTTATTACATTCTTCCCCCCTTGGTCAATCATTGTCCTCAGTGATCTGCTCTTGTATCCCTCTAGCCTCGATGATTAGTCCCTTGAACTCCCTAGGTGCCCTTTAACTGATGTTCCTTAACCTCGCATAGTTTCTTGATACCAATGTAAGGAATTGAACTTCACAACCTCTTGGTTAGGAATGTGATGGGCTAACCACTTGCCCCAAAAGCCATGGTTGAGGATTACTTCCTAATCCTCTCTCTTAGGGTGTACTTCAACCATCTCCTAATTGTCAAGGGTGTGGCTCAATCATCTCCTATCTATCACTTTATTACACAATTTCACCTTTTTGTGCCAAAGACATATATAGGTTTTTGTTTGCCAGTATAAGCATCTCGAAGTCTGCTATAGGTTTAGCAAAAATCAATAGGGTAATTCTATTCAACTTTTTAAGATACAACAATTTCTCTACATCAGATTATTTTAGTCGGTGGCCATGGCTGAAAGTAGTGATGTATTTTGTATGTTAGTTGTTGATGATAATTTGTATGGTACCAATTACCCATTATGGGATTATATGATGCATCATGTATTGGTTGCAAAAGGACTGTGAATATTGTGCAGGGTGTTGAAAAATGTCATGTTACACTTCCAAACACAGTTGTTGAAGGTGATGTAGACGACATTGAAGATGGCAACATTCTTCAAGTTCCTGTTTGTGTTGCGGTTCTTGCTACACCTACTACGTAGAGAAAATTTGTTGGGATGGTAGAGATGCTCAAACACATGCATTGATAGCCTTATCTGTCAAACATGCCATTATTCCTCACATTCACTCTTATAGAACAGCTAAGGATGCTTCCGATGCACTTACCACTTTATACCAGGCAAGGAATGAGGCTCCTATTTCTTACCTCTGAAAATAGTTGGAGAATGATCACATGAATGGAGGAGATTCCATGGATAGTTTTCTGAAAAAGATCAAAGATTTGAAGGAACAATTGATTTCTGCTTTTGAAGTCTTGCCTGACAGTTCACTTGTGCAGATTGTTCTTAATGGTCTTCCTGATTCATTTAAAAGTTTTGCTTCTACTCTTCATTTGATGATTAAAGGCAATCCAAATGCCTTAACATTTGAGGAGTTAGTCTCAATTCTGTTGCAGGAAGATCGATCTAGGTAGAACGGGTCCATTATGTGTGTTACAGATCAAGCTTTCTTTGCTAGTCAGAAGGGCAAAGGTAAATGGAGCTCTTCTACTAGTACACAAAAATCTGCTAATTCTCCACAATCAAAGAAGGATAACAAGGATGAGAACAAAACACAAAAGCACAAATTGTTTTGCAAATATTGTAAAGGAAATGATGTCATAAAGAGTCCAAAACTGGCTACTAAAGAGGCAAGAAAGAATGAGGATGGAATGGTTGTTGCAAAGGTGTCTACACCCAAAACAATCTTCTAATCTTGTGTAGAATGAAAAATGGGCATTTACCACTATTTATAGTTATGAATGTTGGAAGAGATGGATATGGATACTTCAAGAAATGAAGTGGTACTTGCTAAACCTACTTGTTACTACTGCTGATACACTTCAGACTTGAGTAGTAGGCCCCCTTAGCTTCCAAATGACACGAATAAAGTATTAATGTACTTTAGAGTTGATGAATGCTATTTCTTAAGCTAAGTGCTTCCAGCATAGTAGCAATTTGGAAAATTCCTTTTATAGGAATCAAATTAGCTAGCTAATGTTTGCAAGTGGAATCATGCAAACTATGCTCAGAGGAATCAATTTATCAATATTAGACTCACCCTTGACTTTTTAGGGAATGCTCAGAGAAATACGAGTGACTGCTCCGATCGTGATTTCTCCCAGATGGTAGCTCCAAGTGACTTGAAAATTTATCCACATATAGAAGACTTTAATCTAGTTCTAAGAAGCTATAGAACTTGCAAAATAATCAAGTAATCCATGAGATATGCTGAGTCAAAATTGACTATTTTGAGAGATCATAGCAAGGGAGTAGACAGAGTTGATCCATGATAAGTTTGTATTATAACACAATGTTGTACAAGATCATTGGCATAGAGGATGATGCAAAATGATAATAGTTGAGTAGCTATGGAGTGTGCTTACTCAAGCTTACAAATGGGTTCAATGATGAAGTGTTGTCCTGCAACTTTTCCAAAGGCCTTTTTATCACTTGCTTCACAATTTCAATTCAAATTCAAACTCTTGGATCTCTCCATAAAGTGATTCCTATGATGTAGGTAATATTCTCTCATTAGGAACTCGTAGCTATATTTTCTCCTAACTTCCACAAGCTGCGGCTTTTACAAAGATTCTTGAAATAATTGACTTTTACGGAGGATAAATGACTAGCTATTACAAGATGTGGTTCACATGAACCAATTAGTGAAGCAAGACATGTCCATAGAGTTTCCCTACAATATGTCAAATGGGAAGTCTTGGGTAAATTGCACCAATAGCTCCCCCTCAAGCCAAACATTTGGTTTCCATAGCATTATTGATCTTCACGTATATCCTGCAATCCAATCATAGTCTTCAATCGGCAAGTCTTGGTACCATTAAGTGCTTTGGTTAGTAAATCTACAAGCTGCATATTAGTAGATACATAAGCAAGTTGAATCTCCTTGCTCAAGATCTTCTCTCTAACATATTGATAGTGCACTTCTATGTGCTTGGTTCTAGCATGATAGACAGGGTTGGCTGCAAGATATAATGAACAAGTATTGTCACAAAAAACCATTGGTTAGTGAGTGTGAAGTCCCAAATCTGAATATAACAATCTAATCCATATAGCTTCCTGAGTAGCATTGGCTAATTCCCTGTATTCAGCTTCTGTTGAGGATAGAGCAATAGTTGGTAGTTCCTTTGTAGACCATGAAATTGGTTTATGTTGATATATTTAGGTAGTGATGTGTGTGAACACACTAGGACTGCCGGGACACTTTTTTCCCTCTTTAGGAGGTTTTTTTCACTCGGCTTGTATATATGCCTATTGCCCTAATGGGCTACTTATCTTTGTACATTCTCTAGTAATACAATCAGTATTGTGTGTTTGTGCTCCAAGCTTCTTCTTCTTCCTTGTGTTGTTCGTGTGCTTCCGCAGACGTCTAACTCCAACAATTCGTATCAGAGCAGGTCATCGTTTCATCTAGGGCGTCATTGACACTCCTCTGTTTGCAACCTCCGAATACACTATCACAGCGATTGTGCAGGCTATTTCGTCTTTTTGTGCCAAAGGTATATACCAGTTTCTGTTCGCCAGTATAAGCATCTCAAAGTTTGCTACAGGTCTAGCAGAACTCGTGTGGGCAGTTCTGTTCAACTTTTTGAGATACAATCAATTTTTTGCATCAAGGTATTTTAGTCACCGGCCAAGGGTGAAAGCAGTGATGTATTCCATATGTTGGCTGTTGAGGATAAGTTGGATGGTACCAACTACCCATTATGGGCTTATATGATGCGACATGTATTGGTTGCAAAAGGATTGTGGAACATTGTGCAAGGTGTTGAAAGATGTCCTGTTACACCTATAACAACAGGTACTACAAATACAGGTGCTGGAACTAATGAAGATGGTGTCGAAGATGATATTCCACAGATTGCTGTTTGTGCTACTGTTTCTGCTGCACCTACTGCAGATCAGATTCGTTGGGATGGCGGAGATGCCCAAGCATATGCATTGATAGCTCTGTCTGTCAAACGTGCCATTATTCCTTATATTTGCTCTTGCAGAACAGCTAAGGATGCTTGGGATACACTTACCACATTGTACCAAGCTAGGAATGAGGCTCGTGTTGCTTACCTCCGAAAACAGTTGGAGAGTGAGCACATGAATGAAGGTGATTCTATGGACAGTTTCCTAATGAAGATCAAAGACTTGAAGGAACAATTGATTTCTGCTGATGAGTTTATACGAGATAGCTCACTTGTGCAGACCGTTCTGAATGGCCTTCCTGATTCATATCAGAGTTTTGCTTCTACTCTTCGTTTGATGATGAAAGGAAATCCGAATGCCTTATCATTTGAGGATTTAGTCTCTCTTCTGTTGCAGGAAGATCAGTCCAGGCAGAACATGTCCATTATGCGAGTTGCAGATCAAGCTTTCCTAGCTAGTCAGAGGGGCAAAGGAAAATGGAGCTCTTCAACTAGTAAGTAGAAATCTGCTGATTTTACATATTCGAAGAAGGAAGATACAGATGAGAAGAAATCAGAAAAGCAGAAATTGTTTTGTAAGTACTATAAAGGGAATGATCATATCATAAGGAACTGTCCAAATCTGGGTGCTAAAGAGGCAAAGAAGAAAGAGGCTGGAATGGTTGTTGTAGAGGCCTCTACACCAAAAATAGAGTCTGCAAATCTTGTGCAGGAAGAAGAATGGGCGTTTACTACTATCTACAGTTTTGACCCATCTTCTCATGAGTAGTGCATGTCTGCACTAGACTCATATGTTTGGTATTTTGACAGTGCGGCAACCAAACATATAACCTCACATCGCACTTTCTTCTCTTCACTCGAGCCTGCCCCTACAGGGAATACTGTTACATGCACCAACAACTCCTCTTATCCTGTTATGGGAGTTAGTAACATCATTTTGACTACTGCTGATGGTAGTTCTTTCACTTTGTCAGATGCTTTATTTGTGCCAAGGATCAAGAAGAATCTGTTATCAGTTTCTGCATAAGCCAAGATTGGCTTGGTTGTGAAATTTGTTGATGACAAATGTACAGTTCAAGATCTGTCAAATGGCAATGTGATTATTGCTTCTGGCATTTTATGTCGTGGGCTGTATAAGCTCATAGACTATGAAAGATATGTAAATGATTTGGCATGTGCAGTAAATGATTCTCAGGCTATGTCAGATGCAAAGCTTTGGCATGCACGCTTTGGTCATCTGAATTTTGCTAGTTTGCTACGCCTGCAGAAATTTGAAATGGTGTCCTCTTTGCCAAAACTTAAGGCACCTAGAAAACATGTTTGTGAAGGTTGTATTTTGGGAAAAAATGCAGCGTTCCTCATTTCCAAAAGATGGTTCAGTTCGGGCTACATAGAAATTGCAGCTTGTACATGGTGATGTCTGTGGTTCTATCAGACACCCTCTTCTGGAAATTACCTTTACTTCGTGACTTTCATTGATGAGTTTTCCAGGCATGCATGGGTATATCCACTCAAAGCAAAGTCCGAAGAGTTCATGTGCTTTAAACAGTTTTTGGTTTTGGCTAAAAATCTCTCAGCATGTAAAATGGGCACCCTCCGTTCTGATCGAGGGGGGGAATATATGTCTTCTGATTTTAATGCATTTGTGGTTGAACGTGGGATAAAACACCAGTGTACAGTGCCGTATACACCTCAACAAAATGGTGTTGCTGAACGAAAGAACAGGTCTCTCATGGAGATGGCGAGGTATATGGTGAAGAGTCAGGCCTTACCTCATAGTTTCTAGCTTGAGGCTGTCATGTGTGCAGCATATGTACTGAACAGGTGTCCCACTAAAGCACTGCAGTCTATCACTCCATATGAGGCTTGGCATGATCGCAAGCCATCTGTTGCTCATCTACGTGTTTTTGGTTGTTTGGCATACGCATTAGTGCCTGAACAACATCACAGAAAATTGGATGATAAAGCAGTAAAATGTATTTTTGTTGGGTACAGTTCTGAAAGTAAAGGCTATCCTTTGTATCATCCATAGAATAAACGCATTTTGGTTAGCCGTGATGTTGTTTTTGTGGAAGATGCTATTCAGCCATTGCTTTCATGTACTAAGGAGACATCTGTTAGCTCCAAAGACATGTATGATACTTTGATGCCTCTTTTTACAGGTGGACAGTCTAGTGCTGGTCCTAATGAGGCAACTTATCAGCCTTTGCAGGTTTCATATGATGATGCAAATCATTCCATTTCTGATGCAGATTTACATGATGCACTTATTGATGAGAGAGCGGATATTGAGCAGGCAAAAACTATGCCAAAATGGCTGGTGCAGACTTTGCGTGACAGCAAATTAGATGCACCTTTGTCATATCGTACTCATTCAGGCTCTCATAGTGCCTCCTTTGCATCAGATTGCTATGCTATGGCTGCGTCTAGTGTCTGTGCTGAGAATGAGCCTGTTTCTTTTGATGAAGCACAGAATTCAGAAAATTGGATGGCTGCTATGCAATCTGAATATGATGCTATAATGAAGAATGGTACATGGTCTTTATGTGACTTGCCTCCTAGCAAGAAGGCCATTGGCACTAAGTGGGTATACAAGCTGAAGTGTAAACCTGATGGTATAGTTGACAGGTATAAGGCTAGGCTTGTTGCAAAGGGTTATGCACAAGAAAGAGGCATTGATTTTGATGAGACCTTTGCACCTACATGCCGTATGACTACTGCTTGGAGCATTTGTGCACTTGCAGCCCATCATGGTTGGAATGTACATCAGTTGGACATTAAAACAACATTTCTGAATGGTGACTTGCATGAAAAAGTGTATGTTTTTCAGCCCCGTGGATTTGTGCAGAAAGGGCATGCAAACCAGGTGTGCAGGTTAAAGAAGGCATTATATGGTTTCAAGCAAGCACCACGTGCTTGGTACGAGAAGATACATGTCTATCTTGTTGCACATGGTTTTGAGAACAGTCCAACTGAAAGCACCTTATATGTTAAGCGTGCTAATGATGTGCTTCTGATCGTTGTTGTCTATGTTGACGACATGCTGCTCACTGGTCCTATTGAGAAGCATATTGCTGATTTCAAGGCTGATTTGCATGCCTCATTTGAGATGTCTGATTTGGGGCATTTGCATCACTATTTGGGCATTCAGTTTATGCAAGTTGATGGTGGAATGGCTTTGTGTAAAATGAAATATATTCACACATTATTGCAGCGTTTTGGCCTTGAAGACTGTAAGCCTATTGCCACTCCTATGGAGACATGTTTACGATTGAGTCTTCATGATGCTCGAGATGCATTTGATGTTGTTCTCTATCAGCAGGCTGTTGGATGCTTGATTTACTTATGCATTACTTGACCAGATATTCAATTTACTGTCTCACAGATGAGCAGGTTTATGCATTGCCCAGGAGTCACGCATTGGAAGGTGGTTAAGCGCATCTTTCACTACTTGAGTGGTACTCGGTTACTTGGGTTGTTTTATCCCAAGGGGGGATCACTATTGCCAGATTTGCATGCTTTTTCTGACTCAGATTGGGCTGGTTGCTATGACACTCGTGTGTCCACCAGTGGTTTTTGTTTCATGCTTGGTAGCTCATGTATATCTTGGTTGAGCAAGAAGCAGCCTACTGTGGCCACTTCCAGTCATGAGGCTGAGTATAGGGCAGCTTTCAGAGCTACTGTTGAGTGTGTGTGGCTCAGACGCCTTATGGCTGATTTGGGTGTTGGTCAGACTTCTGCCACCACCATCTTCACTAATAGTCAGAGATCATTGGCAGTTGCGAGGAACCCTTTGTTCCATGCTCGCACTAAGCACATTGAGGTGCATTATCATTATGTTAGGGAGAGGTTCTCTGCTCGGGAGATCAGCTTGGCATATGTGCCCACGCAGGAGAACATTGCAGACCTTTTCACGAAGGCTCCGCCTAGGGAGAAATTTGAAGCTTTCCGCAAAGCTTTGGGCTTACTTCCTTTTGTGGAGTGATTTCCACATAGCTTGGCACTTCCTTATACATGAGTGCCAGCTACTTGTTCATCGCATCACTCCCAGGGGAGATTTGTTGATATATTTAGGTAGTGATGTGTGTGAACACACTAGGACCACCGGGGCACTTTTTTCCCTCTTTAGGAGGTTTCTTTCCCTCGGCTTGTATATACGCTTATTGCCCTAATGGGCTACTTTGATGGAGAGTGTTAATCTCCAAAAGAACAACCTACTCTTGAATTTAGAACACCTCTATATCAAGAGTAAGTCAAAACTTTTACCAAATTAGAGGTCCAATCTCCAATTTATCAAAAACTTGAAAAATTCTGTGAAGAAGATGAAACACAGAAAGTCTGCTGCACAATTTCTTCTCATTGACTTATCAAACCTTTAAAGTTTTCTATGAAATTTTGTATGGAGTGTCGCCTAGAGATTGCGCACCTTCTCCAAGTTAAAGTTCTTCAAAAGGTTTAGTATAACTTGAGAAATCAACTTCACAAGTTACCTATGTCTGAATCTGCACTTCTGAGAAGTCGATTTAGACACCCCTAACTTCTTGACTTCAATTCTCTCAGTATAAAACCCGTTTAAGCAAATGCTTCTAGCCACGAGTAGATCACCTTCCAACTTAAAGATTAAGTGCTTGCTTGCACAAAACTTTAAACTATGGAGTGAGAACTGATCAAAAGATTAAGATCGAAAATTGCGCCTGTTTCAGAGAACTGTGAACACTCAACACATATGAATGTTCCTACACACAATTCTCCTAGCCTGTTTGCAATTAGACTCTGAAACTCAGGTCACAGACTCATTAGCTACCAACTTAGATATCCTCAAAAGGATTTCACAAATGATTTACCACAGAAGGAGCAGACTCGAAAAGATCGGGCGCAATATTTCTTCATTTACTCAGAAAGTTACAGTTGAGTGATGAGAGAAAACTCAACTAACTTTTCTCATGTCTCATGACATCTCTCTTCCTCATTCTTGACTTCTATCTATTCAAACATAAGCTCTCATATCACGCCTCGACATTTTCAAGGTATTTATAGATAAATTTGTACAAGTCTATGACTAATCAAAGATCTAAATGAACTATGTACATATGTGTACATTCCTCACATACTCTGAATGTATCTTCCTTCCAAGCTTCAAGAATTCATCTCATCCTTCATTCTTTATTCTTCAAACATTCAATTGGTGATTGATCTGCACCAACAGCTCCCCCTCAATCATCAATTGAGGTTTCTCCTTTCTTCTTTATACCTGCCATATCCTTAAACTTCTGTAGCTTTGGTCCATCCAAGCTCTTTGTAAGCATATCAGCTATTTGATCTTTAGTTGAAGTATGTATGACTTCAATCTTCTTGTCCATCACTTTCTCTCTTAGAAAGTGGTACTGAATCTCAATGTGTTTAGTCCTGGCATGAAAAACAGGATTAGCAGCTAAATACAATGAACTCATGTTATCTCCAAATAAAATTGGTATCCTATGCACAATGTCAAGACTCTTCATTAAGGTCTTGAGCCAAATCACTTCCTTTGCAGCTTCAACCATGCCTTTGTATTCTGCTTCTGTAGAAGACAAAGCAACTGTATGTTGCTTCTTGGAACACCATGAGATAAGTTTATCTCCCACATAACACATGTATCCAAAAGTAGATCTTCTATCATCTGGATTACCTGCCCAATCTGCATCACTATAGATTTTGATATTTGTATCTGAGGTAAACCCATAATACAAACCTTCATTGAGTGTACCCTTAATGTACCTCAACACTCTTTGACCTGCAATCCAATGCTCTTTCCTAGGACAATGCATAAATTGAGACAAGACTCCAACTGCATATGATAAGTCAGGTCTAGTTAAAGTAGCATAGATAAGACTACCAACCAAGCTCTGATATTGTCTCATGTCCTTGAACTCTTCACCACCAAACTTACTCAATTTGTGATTCACCTCCATTGGTGTAGGTGCTACCCTGCAATCATCCATTTTAAACTTGATTAACAAGTTCTTCAAATACCTTTCTTGGGTCACAAATACTCCATGTTGAGTATATGTAATCTCCATGCCCAAGAAGTATGACAAGTCTCCCAAGTCACTTATTTTGAATTCCTTTTCCATCTGCTTCTTGAGTCTTTGTATTCCTTCTTCATCTGTACCTGTAAGGATTATATCATCAACATATATGCACATGTATATGAAACCATTATCACTTGCCTTGACAAGCAAGCTACTATCTGCCTTAGACACCTGAAATCCAAGTTCTTTCAAGAACTTTACAAGTCTATAGTTCCATGCCCTTGGGGCTTGCTTCAAGCCATACAAAGCTCTCTTGAGCTTGCACACATGATCTGGATACCTTTTATCTTTGAACCCTTGAGGTTGCTCCATGAACACATCATCTGAAATATAACCATTCAGAAAAGCATTTTTCACATCAAGTTGACATAACTTCCAACCTTTACATGCAGCAATAGCTATAAGTGTCCTGATGGTTGTCATCTTTGCCACAGGACTATAAGTCTCATCATAGTCAACACCATAAGTCTGAGCAAACCCTTTGACAACAAGTCTAGCTTTGTATCTAGACACACTTCCATCTGCAAACCTCTTGGTTTTGTAAACCCATTTGCATCCAATGATTTTCTGACTATTTGGTTTTGGAACCAAATCCCATGTTTGATTCTCCATCAATGCATCATATTCTTCCTGCATAGCTTTCTCCCATTTTTCCTTACCTCTTGCCTCTTCATATGTAGAAGGGTCTTCATCTGTATTCATCATATAAGCATAATCTTTTGTGGCCAAAAATGAAGTATCATAGCTATACCTTGTAGGTTGCCATCTGTTCCTTGTAGACCTCCTAAGCTCTCCACTTCTTGAAGTTTCTGGTTCTTCATATTCAGGATCAAATCTTGGTATTTCTTCCACTTCAACCTGCACTTCATTATTCTCTTGTTCATCAAATATTTGAACCTTTGATTTACCTTTCCTTTGGCTCACTTCTTCTTCATTACATGTATTGATATTAATTGTACCTGCATACCAAGTGCTCTGCTCATCAAATGTCACATCTTTAGAAACCATGAATTGCTTTGTAGATGGACTCCACAATCTATAGCCCATTTGCTTATCATCATAACCAATGAAAACATATTTTTCAGCTTTAGGCTCTAACTTGTGCCTTAATTGTGATGGCACATAAGCATATGCCACACATCCAAAAACTCTGCAATGATCCAAGGTAGGTCTCTTACCCCACCAAGCCTCATATGGTGTCATACCCTGCAAGGCTTTACATGGTAATCTATTAACCAAATAAGTAGCTGTATTCACAGCCTCAGCCTACAAATAATTAGGGCAATTTTTCTCCTTCATCATGGATCTTGCAAACTCAACAAGTGTTCTATTTCTCCTTTCTGCTACACCATTTTGTTGAGGAGAGTACCTGCAAGTAACTTCCCTTTTTATACCTGCATTCCACAAATAATCACTGAACTCATTAGAGAAATACTCTCCCCCTCCATCTGACCTTAGTCTTTTCAATTTGTGTCCTGTAATTCTTTCTGCATATGCATGATAGTGTTTAAATGTGTTAAACACTTCTGACTTATCTTTGATCACATAAATAGTGATCCATCTAGTAGCATCATCAACATAAATCACATAATACCTTGACCCATTTATATTGAAATCCTTTGATGGCCCCCACACATCTGTGTGTACCAATTCAAGCTTCTCTGAGTACATGAAACCATGCTTGGAGTAAGAATTCTTATGAGCCTTACCTAATTGACATGCCTCACATCTGTATGTCATATGTTGACCTGCAACATTAGGCAATCCAAGCACTGAACTATTATTAATCATGTCTTTAATACCTCTTTCATTGAAATGTCCAAGCCTCTTGTGCCAAAGATCTAACTCAGAGATCTTATGTCCTCCATATGTGAACATAGCATGACCAATATTGCCTTGAATCTTCAATGTAAATAGTCTTCCTTCTTTCTTCCCTGAAACAATCTGTTTATATCCTTGACTAGGGTCTTCCACATATACTCCATCATTAGTGAACCTTACTTCATATCCCTTTTCAACAATTTGTCCTACACTTATCAAATTCTTAGGAATTGTAGGAACATACAAGACCTTACTCAATAAGGTACTACCATCCTTAGCCTTCACTGATCCAATTGACTTCACATTATGCTTTGTGTTGTCACCTGTTTGAACGACATGATTAAACACCTTATTCTCCAAATCAGTCATCAAAGATATATTACCACTCAGGTGGTTGCTACACCCTGAGTCAATGTAGAAGACTCTCTGATCTTCACTCTGACTTTCACAAGTAGCATTCATTATTAATGTTGAATCCTCCTTTTGATCTGAAGCATAATTGTAGTAGGTGTTGTTGTATTGTTGACTTTGGAATCCTCTACCTGCATTTCTTCCAAAGTAACTCCTACCACCTCTGCCTCTGAAATTACCTCTTTGATTTCTGCCTCCTCTTCCTCTAGAGTTATAGTTCTGATTATATCCATTATTATTCTGAGTATTATGCCAACAATCATTAGCTAAGTGATTTGTCTTACCACAAATCCAGCAGGCTTTGCCTCCATCTTTGTTATTCCTGCCTCTTCCTCTACCTTTGCCACCTCCTCTACCTCTTAGGAAGTTGGCTTGACTAGTTGTGCCTTCATCTTCATTTGTTTGTTGCTTTCCTTTGCTATTCTTCTTCTTGTCCTTTGAGTACATTGCATGACCTGCACTCTTGTCACTATCTCCTTTAACATCCTGCTCAAATGTTAGCATATGACCTAGCAACTGATTTAAATCAGGAGTGAAATGATCAAGTGATAACTCTGTAGACAAAATGAATGGCTTCCATTTGTCATCACCTCTTAAGCCTGTAAGAATTTGCCTTACCAATTTATCCTCCTCAATGTCTTCATCAATAGCTCCTAATGCATCTACAATGTCTTTCATCCTTGTTACATAGTCTGAAATAGATTGAGAAGCCTTCTTCTTGAAGGTTGTAAACTCTGCCCATAAGGATGCCTTCCTTGACTTTGTAGTATTCTGGAAATGCTCCTCCAAAGCATTCCAAATATCAGTTGCACTTTCAAGACCTCGAATATGAGGTAACAAGTAATCATTGACTGCCATATATATAATGCTCCTAGCTTGAGCATCTTTCTTCATCCAATTTTTCAAATCTGCTAACTCTTCCCTAGTTGGAACACTAGGATCTCTGAAACTTGGCTTCTCCTCTTCACCTGTGATGTAGGCTATTAAATCTTTGCTCATAAGATGAGCTTCCATCCTCATTGACCATGCAGGATAGTTTTCCCTATCCAATTTCTCTATCTGAAGAGAATCTCCCATCTTGTGTTCTCCTGTGTATTGAAAACTTCAACCTTTATGAACAATATGTGTACCTTTACTTCGAATTGGACTCCTTTTGTCCTACTTGATGTTGTATGGTCTCCTCCTCAAGCTTTGCCTTCAAACTTTCACCTTCTAACTCTTCAATTGTTGAAATTCTTGAATCTGCAGCAGTCGGGATCCTCCTTTTCTTGATTTTGATGTCTCCTGCTCTGATACCACTGATGGAGAGTGTTAATCTCCAAAAGAACAACCTACTCTTGAATTTAGAACACCTCTATATCAAGAGTAAGTCAAAACTTTTACCAAATTAGAGGTCCAATCTCCAATTTATCAAAAACTTGAAAAATTTTGTGAAGAAGATGAAACACAGAAAGTCTGCTGCACAATTTCTTCTCATTGACTTATCAAACCTTTAAAGTTTTCTATGAAATTTTGTATGGAGTGTCGCCTAGAGATTGCGCACCTTCTCCAAGTTAAAGTTCTTCAAAAGGTTTAGTATAACTTGAGAAATCAACTTCACAAGTTACCTATGTCTGAATCTGCACTTCTGAGAAGTCGATTTAGACACCCCTAACTTCTTGACTTCAATTCTCTCAGTATAAAACCCGTTTAAGCAAATGCTTCTAGCCACGAGTAGATCACCTTCCAACTTAAAGATTAAGTGCTTGCTTGCACAAAACTTTAAACTATGGAGTGAGAACTGATCAAAAGATTAAGATAAAAAATTGTGCCTGTTTCAGAGAACTGTGAACATTCAACACATATGAATGTTCCTACACACAATTCTCCTAGCCTGTTTGCAATTAGACTCTGAAACTCAGGTCACAGACTCATTAGCTACCAACTTAAATATCCTCAAAAGGATTTCACAAATGATTTACCACAGAAGGAGCAGACTCGAAAAGATCGGGCGCAATATTTCTTCATTTACTCAGAAAGTTACAGTTGAGTGATGAGAGAAAACTCAACTAACTTTTCTCATGTCTCATGACATCTCTCTTCCTGATTCTTGACTTCTATCTATTCCAACATAAGCTCTCATATCACGCCTCGACATTTTCAAGGTATTTATAGATAAATTTGTACAAGTCTATGACTAATCAAAGATCTAAATGAACTATGTACATATGTGTACATTCCTCACATACTCTGAATGTATCTTCCTTCCAAGCTTCAAGAATTCATCTCATCCTTCATTCTTTATTCTTCAAACATTCAATTGGTGATTGATCTGCACCAACATACTTATCTTTGTACATTCTCTAGTAATACATTCAGTATTGTGTGTTTGTGCTCCAAGCTTCTTCTTCTTCCTTGTGCTGTTCGCGTGCTTCCGGAGACGTCTAACTCCAACAGTTTATCACCTGCAAAAGATACATACCCAAAAGTACTCCTTCTATCATCCTTGCATCTTGCCCAGTCTGCATTTGAATATAGCTTTATATCTAAATCTGACGTATAAGGGAAGAAAAGACCTTGGTTTTGGGTGCCCTCAAGATTCAAGATACTTCAAAACCCTTTTACCTGCTTCCAAGTGAGGTACTCCTGGTTTTTGCATGAAGTAACTCAAAACACTTACTACATAACAAATGTCAATCATTGTCAATGTGGCATAATTCAAGCTTCCTACTATGCTTTGATAACCTGCAATGTTGTCAAGCTCAACACCTTCATGAGTACTTAATTTGTGGTTTACCTCCATAGGAAAACTAGCTATCTTTTCATTCTCAAATTGAAACCTTTTCAACATGTCCTGCACATAATTCCTTTGAGTGATGTAGATACCTGAGTTTGTATATACTAACTCAAGTCCAAGAAAATATTTTAGTAACCCTAGGTCACTAATCTTGAACTCCTACATCATCTGATATTTTATGTATTTGATGCCATTGGCATCACTTCCTGTAAGGATAATGTCATCATAATATACACACAAGTATATCACCTCTGAATTGCTCCTTTTGATGAACAAGGATGAATCTGCCTTACTCATAGTGAATCCTTGGTCTTGGAGATATATCACCAATCTGTGGTTCAGGGCCTAGGTGCCTGTTTTAAACCATAAAGAGCTTTCATAGCCAGGAGGTTGAGCCATGTACACCTCCTCTGAAATCCAACCATTGAGAAAAGCATTTTTTACATCAAGTTGATATCGATTCCAATTCTTTGTTGCAACTATACTTACCAATATCCTGAGGGTAGGCATTTTAACCACAGGTGAGAAAGTCTCTTCATAGTCTACCCCATGTGTTTGGGCAAACCCCTTGGCTACAAGTCTAGCTTTATACCTACATATAGCTCCATCAAAGTTTCTTTTGATTTTGTAAATCCACCTAGAACCAATTACCTTCATTGAATCTTTCTTGGGTACAAGTTCCCAAGTATCATTCTCTTAGAGTGCCTCCATTTCCTCATTCATGGCTCCTTTCCATTTTGCTTTAGTACAAGCTTCTTCATATGAAGAAGTTTCTTCAAAAGATGAATCTTTATCAAGGTAAACATAATGCTTAGTGACAAGAATAGTGTCATACCCATATCTGATTGGCTTCTTACTTTCCCTTTGTGACCTTCTCAATGCTTGATTGGAGGACTCACATATGTCTTCCAATCTCTTCATTTTGACCTTGCCTTTGGACTTCCATGCTCTAAACTCTTCCAAATCAATTGTATCCTCATCATTTGATTTGATGTCTTGAGTTATGGTTGACTCCTCCTTGGTAAGAATTGGAAACCCATCATCCAAATCATATGGTAATTTGACCTCTCTGCATTCACTTTAAAACCAGGAGTCATTCTCATACATACAAAATCTCTATTGACTTTAAATCCCTTGTTAGATGTGTTAAACGCGCAACTAACCGTTAGAAGCGCGTTTAAACATCTACTTGGGTTCTTGGGAGTGGAAGGGGTCTGTTAAACGGAGGCCCTATGCTTGGTTTCCCAAACTAACCACTTCACACACAACGATATACTAATGCTCAAGAACTCTATCAAGAATCTGTTACACTTACAATCTTACAGTACGCAATCAAACTCTTCCAAAGTTTACCGAACACACACTAGCTAATGCTCTCTTCAGCGTACAGCGCAAGAACTAGTCAGTACTGTAATGCAGAATTACTTGATTAACTCAAGAACTGTCCCGAACACAAACTACTCTAACAATAGAGACAATAACAGTGACTTAATCTTTACCGAACAGGTACAGATAATCAAGCAGGGCAGCAGACACAAAACGATTCAGGATTCTCAAACACAGAGTACTGAAACTGTCATTACTAGAGTATAGACTTCATCAAACAACTTACAAAACATCACAAGACAGAGAGATACCACAGTACGCGTAATTAACAGAACAATCACAACAGAAACTTCGCAGAACGACTCGCCCAGACAAACAGTCTGGCGATCTTCTGGACGTCCCGAAGCGTTTCTTTTCATTGATTTATATGAAGATACAAACATCTTTGTAACAACCTTTCGTACGTGCGGACTAGAAAAAGATTCAGTTTTTACAATTGCCAATCCAACGGCCGACTAACACTGGCACGCACGGTGGACTTGAACCCTCAGGTTTACAACAATTATGGTTCATCTACAATGCCTTCTAAATACATCGATCGGGCTAATCTAAAAGTTCGTGCAATTTTCTTCTTTAAGACTTCTAACATCTGTTTCAAAATATCTGGTTCTACTAATTGGGCATCTGTTCATACAGAGCTTAAGGAAATGACTTCGGTCATCAAAACTTCTGCCTGCGTCTGCAGAAAAGCTTCCTGTAGATAAAAATTGTTTCATAATGCCGCATCCCTAGACACTTTCATTTCTGGAACTTGCTTATCCATTTTGGATAATCTATCTTTTTGAGCATCCAGCTGGTTCTCCCTTCTCTCTATCTCCTGATTTTGAAACTGGATTGTCCTGGAGTAGACATCCCTTTCTCTTCGAAGATCTATTATCACTTTTTGTAGTTGAGCTTCCACGGTCAATTTGCATTTGAGAATGTTGTTTACTTCTAATAAGTCTATCTTACATCTCTGGAGTTCTTCAACAGTTTTTATAGCCAGGTCATGCTCCTCTTGGTTTCGTTGTACCACTTCATCTAGCTGCTGTCTTGTTTCTTCTAATAGATTCCCTAAAGCTACTCGTGCATCTTCTTTATCTTTGACTAACTGCTTCAAGTTGACTAACTCTGCATCTGCAACACTTAGTAATTCATTTGTCTCTTGGACTGCTGTTAGAGCCGCATCTCTTTGATTGATAAGTATTTCCTGTTCTACAAGTCTGGCTTGCAACTCCTGAATTTGTCCGTTTAACGCATGATTTTGTGCCTTGACTGCCTGTAATTCTTCCTGGAAAGGAGTGATGTCTGCCTCCAGCACATCAACTTTGTGTTGAAATTCATCTCGGATAGTATCTGTCACTTGCTTCATTTGTGCAGGTAGTTGTTGTGAGAAGTGGATCAACATTTGACCCATGGATGCTAACTCAGAAAATAAGGGAATTGAAGGAATTGGAGGATGAGAACGGGGTTGAGATGAAGAAGTGGTAAGGAGCTGCTGGGAATTTGGTGGAGAGTAATTTGGTGATGAGGATGAAGAAGTAGTGGGTTCGTCGTGGACAATGGGTGGAATAGGAATACTGGGTTCAGCTGGAGGTTCGGGTGGATGAGTAGGAAGAATAGTAGTTGTGTTGGTTACCTTTTCGGTTATTGGTTGTGTAGTGTCATTAGGGGCCGATAGCTGTAGATTCCACTGCTTTAGGCAATTCTTTGAAAACCTCTTTAATGATAGGTTCTGCATCCTCTTGCTTTTCCTGCTCAGATTGCTGTTGAGATGCTTCTTTTGACGAGCTTGTTTCAGATTTGGTGGTAGCATCCTGGTCTTGTTGCCTTTCTGAAGAAGACTGGGCTGATGATTCATGATGCATTGATGTTGCGGTGTCATTCTTCGTCCTGTCCTTCTTCTTCTTTGTCATCTGCTTGATCATTGGCGGTAGAGCCTTGTACTTGACTATCTGATGAACTAATTTTGATTCTTTTCTGGCGGAGAAGGTGGAAAATCTCTTCGTCATCCTCTTCATCATCATCCAAGATTTGTGCAGACTCTTCATGGTGCAGAACGGGTCCTCGGGGTGGTGGTTGTGCTGCTAGAATGGTCGGAAATAAAAAAGATAGGATGTGCGGCAGCCTGGACCTTGGCATATCTCCTTTGTGGACCTGCTTGATGATTGACACGCATTCTTTGTGAATGTGGCGGAAGAAATACGAAGCAAAGTTGATAGGTTCTTGAGCAACTAAATCTATAGCAGAGTAAAAGGGACGAGATATTCCATATGTACGCTTTTGGAGATTCAAAATGGCAACTAAAAATTGGAGTGATGATCTCTCAGGTTCGGGGCGACACAGGATTGCATATTCATTGGAGGAGTATCTAGGGAATAGCTGGATCATGGTAGCTATTGGTAAATTCAGGCCATTCTCTCGTCCTTGCAGAGAGAGCCGGAATGCATGAGAGAAGGTCTGGAGAGTGATTACGGTACGGGATGGTAGGGAAGTGATAGGCCAACTCTACTCGGTAGCAGGTGTGGCAGCGATGGCGGCGATTATTTATGCGTAGAAAGGGTGGCAATCCACTGAATGCCAGGGCAATTCAGCAAAATTGACCAACCCGCGGACGCGCAGGAACTCACCTACATTAGTAGGGAGTCCTTCACGGAAGGCGGCGAAGTTTGCCAGAGCTTCCATGGCGCACAGACAATAGCAAGCACGGTAACACAAGCGCAGGGTAGACAGAGAGCACAAATACACAAATCACACAGACACAATAGCGATTAACAACAAAACAAAAAAGGTTAAGTAGATGTTTGGCAACGGGAAGCCATTGAAATTACTAATCATTGCACGACGTTGAGATGATAATCCTCATAACTTTGGTGTGCATGCATGAACAGAACGATAATGCTGGGCGGCTGTTGACATAATTAGGTATCAAAACGAGGATATTTACAGACTTATTTTATTAAGCTCGTAAAAAACAAAAAGAGAAGAAAGGAAAAAGAGAAAACAAAAAATACGCGGTCAACCGCGAAATGTTTTAGTGCGGATCAGATGCTTGCTGATACGGTCGCAACTTTGAACCATTTATCACTTTCGGAAGAGGAATGCCACTCAAAGTAGCCAACCGAAAAGTGGTTGGGCCCACCTGTTCAGAAATCTGGTATGGAACAAACCATCGTAACTTGAATTTTCCAGCAGAGCGATTCGATTTGGCATTGTAAAAGAGTATAAGTTGCCCCACCGAAAAAACTGGAGTTTTCAGATATCGATCATGTGTTCGAGCTTGTCTTAACTGTACTTCCTGAATAGTCAGAAAACTGTCCCACCGATGCTCATCTAATTCTCTGAGTGTATCCAACCGAAATGACAGAGATTCTTCAGGTAACAGTTTCTGAGTGAGAGCTACACGTAAACTTGGCACAACAATCTCCATTGGTGCTATGGCTTCCAGTCTATAAGCCAGTTTGAAAGGTGTTGGTCTTGTTGCTACCTTGTAGGTAGTCCAGTATGCCCATAATATTGCACGTAACAGTTGATCCCACCTTTCCGATGATTCTAGAATCAGTTTTCGAAGCATATTCAACAAGGTTTTGTTTATACTCTCAGCCAAACCATTAGCACGAGGATAATAAGGAGAACTAAATTTATGCATAATCTGAAAAGAATGTGTGAGTGCTTTCATTAAGTTGTTAACAAAGTGCGTGCCTTGATCTGTAACAAGGTCCAGAGGTAAGCCAAAACGTGGGAAAACATCTTTCATTAGACACTTTTCCACTGAAACAATTGTGGCGGACCTTAAAGCCCATGCTTCTGCCCATCTGGTAGCATAATCTGTACATGTCAGAATATAACGATTATTACTGAGGATTGCTGGAGGTGTAATAGGTCCAATAAAATCTAGACCCCACTTCTGAAAAGGCTCCAACGGCAAGATAGGTTGTAGAGGGAAAAAATGGTGTTGTAGAGGCTGTCCAGACCTTTGACAAGTATCGCATTGTTTGACAAACTGAGATACATCCCTATACATAGTAGGCCACCAAAGTCCACTTTGCAGAATTTTTCGGTGCGTTAAATCTGCTGCAAAGTGTCCACTGGAAGGAATTGAGTGAGCTAGAGTAATGATTGAGTTAACTTCGTGTGGAGGAATACAACGAAGTAAAATTCTAGTGTGATCCATATAGTATAATTCTCCTGCAATTAACCGGAATCTGCGACTCTACATTGCAATCTTCCTACTCATTGTAGGAGAGGTCTGAGCAGGAATACATCCATCAGTAAGAAAAGTTAATATCTGATCATAATATGTAGATGGCATAGATGGTTTTGCATATTCATCATAGTTGGTTCAGTAACAGAAATCGCTGGTGTGGTGTCATCTACACCGACCGGAGCTTCACCGGAATCTAAGCGAGAAAGGAAATCTGCTAAGGCATGTGAGCTGCCGGGCCGGTGGATTACTTCGAAATCAAACTCTTGTAAAAGTAGAACCCAACGCGCTAATCGACCACCTAAATGCTGCTGTCATACTAGATAAACAAGTGTAGCATGATCTACATGAAAAGTAAATTTGCGGCCGAGTAAATAATGCCTGAATTTCTTTACAGAATATACTAAACCCAGACATTCTCTTTCAGTTACAGAGTAATTCTTTTCTACAGGAGCAAGTCTTCTACTCGCATAGTAAACAGGCCCGAACCACTTATCAGTTTGTTGCATTAACACACTGTTGATGGCGATATCTGATGCGTCTACAAAAACATGAAATGGGCGTTCCCAATCAGGTGGTTGTAAAAGTGGGACCTGCGTTAATAAACACTTTAGACAATCAAATGCTGTTTGACATTCTTGAGTCCACTCAAACTGTTTAGGAGTACTCGTGATTAAACGATTGAGTGGAATGGCTAAATGAGCGAGCCACCGTAAATGACGACCATGCCAACGGACTTGCCCCATAAATCTCATCACTTCTTTCGGTGTAGTAGGCACAGGTGCTTCTAACACAGCTGTAATTTTATCTGGATCCACTTGGATACCTTGTGCAGAAACAATGTGACCAAGTAACTTTCTGCAAGAGAACGTAAAGACAGATTTGTTTGGGTTCAAACAGAGTCTGTATTCTCTGCATTTCTCAAAGCAACACCGTAAATGGAACAAGTGTGCTACCATCCTACCAAACAAAGAGAAATCATCAAGATATACTTGCATAAACGAGGTAAGATAAGGGGAGAATATTTCCTGCATACACCGCTGGAAAGTATTGGGGGCATTTCTTAATCCAAACCACATAACAGTACAAGCAAAAACATCCCAATTGGTAATGAATGCTGTTTTTCGTATATCTTGTTCAACCATTCTGACATGATTATACCCACTGTATCCATCCAGAAATGAATACATTTCGTGCCCAGCCACTCTATCCAGCATTGTATCAAGAAATGGAAGAGGAAACGGATCTAGCACCGTGGCTGCATTTAGTTTCCGGTAATCCACACATATTCGCAGTTGCTTATTCTTTTTAGGGACGATAACAATGGGTGATATCCACTCAGTATGCTCTACTAGTACAATGAATCCAACTTTTAATAACCTATCCAGCTCTGCCTTTACCTGTGCTGCATAATTCGGATTCATCCGGTAGCTAGGTTGTTTGATTGGTTTTGCTTCCGGCTTCAGCATGACCCTATGTTGATAAATGCGGGGGTCCAAACCTTTCATATCTTTGTAATCCCATGCAAAAACATGAGAGAACTCTCGAAGTAGTTGGATTAAATCTGCTTGAAACACTTCAGGTAAGCTTTCCCTTATCTTTATAGGACGCGGATTTTCTTCATCTCCTAAATTATAGGTGATCAAGTGATCTTCTGACACATATAATTATCGGGACTTCTCTGTATCATCAGCTGGTTTTAAAAGTTGTTGTAGATCAGCGTCATCTATAGTAGCAGTACCTTCTTTCTTGGCTTCTTCAGTCACAGGCATCACCGTACAGACTGCCGGATTCCAATTATCTACAACAGATTGTAGATCAACACTTCCTAGGGAGATCAAATCAATATTATTCTTCAAAAACTCTTCTTCTTCATCATCTGACAACCCATCTAACATATGAACTGGTTCTGCAAAATAAGGTCTAGCATGTAATTCACAAGGCTGGATAGCATCTAACTTGACAACATATTTACGATTATTGTCCTTGAAAGTGAGTTCCTATGTGGACCAATCTTGTATCACCTTGGCTTGTTTCAACCAAGGACGGCTGAAAAGCAGATTATAATCCAAGCTAGACTCTGGTAGTTCTAAGAAGACAAAAGTCATCTTAAATGTTGTACCTTGCAAAGTTATGGGAACATCTCGTACTAGTCCCATTGGGTGGACTCTGGACTGATCAGCCATCCTTACAAAAAACTGGACAGGCTCAATTTTCATCCATCCTAACTTTTTACACAGTGCGGCAGTAGCAATGTTTACACCAGACCCTCCATCAATTAGTACTTGATTAATTTTATGATTTTTGTACCATACCATAATCAATGGGACCGAATGATCCACCGTAGAGTTAGTTTCTGGTTGTACTGTTGTCGTTGCTGGAATGCAGGCAGACTCAGTACTAAACTGTTGCTAGAATTGTTGACGGACTCCTGGTACTAGTGCAAGTAACTGTCCAAGAGGAAGAGTAATGGACGCTTTAGATAAAATTTCCCATGCTTGATTTACTTGACTTGTACTTTTGATTGATTCTGAAGATGATGCATCTGTTACTGGAGTTGACTCTTGCTCCTGTGCAGTTTCCTTTGACAGTGGAACTTGTGTCACTGGAATAGGATCTGGGAACACTAGAGGTTCTGTGGTGGTCCACTAACTAGCCTTGTCATATGTTCTTTGCTATTCTCGAATGCCTGGTTCAAATATTTCAGCTGCTTGTTGTAACAGCCTACCGGATCTTGTCTAAACTACTACAGCTTGTGTTTCTATGGGTGTGATCTGAACCATATTTGTCATTGGGTTCTGGTGCTCCTTCTTCCTTTGATCATATTCGGCCGCATCTTTACAAAATCTTCGAATGTGTCCTAATTCACCACAGAAATGACAACGAGGTGGTGGCAAAGCATCACCTTCTTGTGGTGAGCCTGTCTGCCAGCGGTTTGCATTGTAGTTATTATTTCTCTGTCCTCGGTAATTTTGGTAGCCTTGCTGCTAGTTGTTTCTCATTTGAGGAGGTACATAGTGATTGGTAGGCTGCCCCGGTTCTTGTATAATTGCATTTACTGTTGCTGTTCCCTACACTTTGGCATTGTATGCACAATTCTCGGTGGAATATCCAGTCATGTTGCAGATAGTGCAAAACAACTGGTTAAGGGCACAAGTGGTACTGGTATGCCCTGAATTCTTGCACGTGGTGCAGTATTTCTGTCTGGTCGGATCTTCTGCAACATTTTTACTCGCTTTTAACCATTCCAGGTCTTCTGTAAATCCTCCAACCTTGTTTTCCAGCTGCAAAGCCATTGCAATCACTGCATCTAGCGTCATAGCTCCCACACAGTGTATGATCATAATATGTTTAAGTTGCGGAGTCAAACCATTGATAAACCATTGAGTGATAACATCATCCGGCAGGTTGGCATGTGCTGGCGGTAATTGCCTCAAATGAGTTCTGAATAGGGTGGCATATTCCTGCACTGTTTGATTCATCTTTTGTCTATTTTTTTGCAAGTAATCGAAAATTTTGGCTGGATTCTTCTTTAGCCTGAATCTCTGCAAAAATGCATCCCTTACCACTTCATAGGTGCCGAAATGGTTAATATTGTTGCGAACATTTGTTTTATGTAGGGTACAAGTTTCAAATTATGTAAATACCTTTGGGAAGTCTTCAAATACTTCAAAAAGGCTCATATTATTCACAAAATGTAGCAAAAATACCACGTGAGTTCTACAACATGGTGAGTCAAATTAGTGAGTCACAAGGGAGCTTCAGTGGTGTCCTAGTGGAAGGTCGATGTGGCTAGTTCTCAAAGTCCATCAATACTTTGCTTATTTGAGCCCTTGAGTCATGTAATACCTCCATCTAAGTGTCTACCACGAATTTAGATGTATTAGGAAGGTTTTAGATTAGTCTCCCATGCTATAAAAAGAGGAGAAAAGTCGTGATCTTGTGGGATGTCCAAGAGAGTCATATGTGTATCTCTACACTGCTGTAGTTTTGTATGCAGAGATTGCAGAGCTTTTATCTCCCTCATTATATATCCAAATTACATGTTTGATAGCTCATTGGAAAGCTCTTATGGTATACTTTCTTCCTGTAAATTGTCATAATCATTGGAGTTGTGAGCTGAGAGCAATACTCTTTGCAAGTAGTGTGTGTTCTCTGTTTTTAATCCCTACTGAAGGTCTCCATTAAACCTCAAACTTGCAGAGGTCATATCTCCTTGTGTATGTATCTAAATCATGTGTTCTTTGGCTTGTTAGAAAGCTCTTTAAGTCTACTTGTATTATGAAAAGTTTTCAAAGTCATTGGAGTTGTGAGTTAAGAGCAGTAGTCTCTGCAAGTGATGTGTGTCCTCAGGTTCATCTCTGTTTCAAGGTCTCCATTAAAGCTGCATATTGCAGAGGTAATAGCTCATTGTGTATTTATCCATTTGAGGTGTTCTATATCTTGTTGGAAAGCTCTTAGAGTCTAGTTTATGTGTGTGAAATAGTGTTGGAAAATTCCAAGTGATTAAAGAGAAATTTGCTCGGCAAGAAAATTGTTCTCTGTATACAAGTTTGTGAAAAAAGTCAACTAGGTCCTCTTGGGTTTCACCTACTTCTAGCTGTACTTTGGAGATCAATAAACTCCAACATTGGTATCAGAGCAAGTACTTGGAGGCTTGGAGAAGGTTATCATACCTTGACGAAGAATTTGAAGCTATCAAAGAAGCAGTTCATCATCAACACTACACAAAGGTAGAAGACGATTGCAAGGAGGCATCTCAAGCAACATCCAAGCAAAGAAAGGTGCACATACCTCATTTACAAGGTAAATATTATATTTCTTCTCATCACACACATTGGAAAGAAGGATTAAAGAAGGAAGCTTAGCATTTGTATTATGGGAGACCAACATGCACAAATAGAGAAGCTTGATAAGACCAATTATCAAGCATGGAAGTTTAGAATCACAGCATACTTGCAAGGTAGAGGCTTGTATGGTTTGATTGATGGCACAAATATCAAACCCACATTACCAGAGGACCCAAATCAGCAACAATTGAGGGAGTTTAGACTTTGGAATGAGAGAGACAAAAGGGTTATATTCATTTTACACAAAATATTCAAGATTCAATGGTAGGACACATACAAGATCTAGACACAAGTAGAGATGTTTGGCTTGCATTGGAAAGGTTGTATGCTACAGGTACAAGAGTAAGGAAGATTCAACTCAAAAATGAGTTGAATAACATAAAGAAAGATACAAGGACATCGGTCAATGATTACATATTGAAAGTTAAAGAGATTGCAGATCAACTAGGATCAATTCAAGCTCATGTGAAGGACGACGACTTGGTTGCACATACTCTCAACGGACTCAAAGATGATGAGAGATGGAAACCATTCATTACTTCAGTTTATGTTAGAGGAGAATTACCAGACTTTGATCAGCTTGTTGCTCTTATGGTCACGGAGGAGATGAATCTAAATGGCTCTACTTCAAATAAAAAAGGATCTTAAGGACAAGCTCTTTATGTAGGATCATCAAGAGGTGGAAACAGAGGAAGAAGAGGTTCAAATAGAGGTCGAGGAAGAAGGAGCGATGATCAAGGGACTTCAAGTGGCTTCTTCAATGCAAGAGGAAGAGGAAGATCAAGCGCTAGAGGTACGAGAGGCAACTACAACTACAATCAAAGACAAAGGAGTGAAGATAAGAACAGTTGCTATATATGTGGAAGGTATGGACACTATGCCAAAGATTGTTATCAAAATGAAAATAATCAAGGTGGTAATCGAAGAGGAGGCTATTCAAGAAGAGGTAAACAACAAGGAAATTATGCAGTTGAAGGTAAAAGTGATGATTATGATTCTCTTCTTATGATGAATTTAGAAACTAAGATGAATTGCAATACCGATGTATGGTATGTAGATAGTGGCTATTCTAATCACGTGTCTCATGATGCTTCATGGTTTTCTAATATGCATAATCCTTCATGTAAAGGTCATGTTGAAACAGGAGATGATACAACACATAAGATTATGCAGGTTGGAGATGTTGTATGCAGGATAAGAGCAAGACAAATTGCTTGAAGGATGTACTTTATGTGCCAACGATCACTAAGAATTTGATGCCAGTTGGTCAAATGGTAGAAAAAGGTTTGCAAATAAGATTTAATCATGCAGGTTGCTTCATTGAGGATCCAAAGCAAAGGAGGTTAATTGCTAGAGGTAAAAAACAAGGTAGATTATTTACATTCAAGGTAAACCCAAATCATACAAACTATTTCTCTTATGGTATGCATCGAATAGCAGAGCTTGATATATGGCACAAAAGGATTGGACACATGAATGTACATAGGTTAAAGGAGCTATCAAAGAAGATGATTGTTGAAGGATTACCTGATCTTACTAAGCAACATATGGTGCATCTTTGTGAAGCATGTCAAATGGGTAAGTAGAGTAGACAACCTTTCAAGCATTCAAACTATGTAAGTGATGGTTTGCTAGATCTCATACACACAGATGTGTGGGGACCTACTAAAGAGGCATCCTTGGTTGGTAATAAGTACTATGTATCATTCATTGATGATCATAGTAGAATGACATTTGTGTATTTCATTAAACATAAGAGTGAGGTCTTTGATTGTTTCAAGAAGTTCAAATCATATGTTGAAAAGCAAACAGGAAGGTATATTAAGAAGCTAAGATCTCATGGAGGGAGAGAGTATTTCTCTCAAGCTTTTACTAATTTTTTGTATGATGAAGGTATCAAAAGAGAAGTTACATGCAGGTATACTCCACAACAAAATGGAGTTGCAGAAAGAAGAAACAGAATCATAGCAGAAGCATCTAGAAGCATGCTTAATGATATGTGTTTGCCTAATTATTTTTGGGCTGAAGCTGTTAGCAAAAGTGTTTACATTATGAATAGAGTTCCGACTGCTGGAGTTCATCATTTGACACCATATGAGGTATGGCATGGAATGAAACCAAGTGTAAGTCATTTGAAAGTATTTGGTTGTGTATGTTATGTACATGTACCTAGTGAGGTGAGATCTAAACTTGATGTGAAATAAGAAAAATGTATATTTATTGGTTATGCAGATACTCAAAGAAGATATAGATGCTATAATCCTCATACCAATAAGGTTGTTGTGTCAAGAGATGTAAATTTTGATGAATCACTTTCATGGTATGCAGATAAGAATTGTTTGCAGGTCATGGATGAAAATGAAGAAGGTGTGGTTGAAGGAGATGAATGCATAGTTCAGCCATCAGGAAGTTTAAATGATGAAAGGAGTGGTTTAGATGAAGAAAGAGGATCACCTTTCAATGGAAGATTAAGGCAAGAGTCACCTCCAAGTGTTAAAAGTAAAGGTAAACTCAAACTTGTTGAAGTTAATGATGAAGGAGAGGAAATTAGTGATGTATGTGAGTATGGAGAATCAACAAAGGTTCCTAATAAGAAAGGAAGAGCATCTACATTGGAGGTAAGAAGAACTTCAAGAGTGAGTAAGCAACCTCAAAGGTATACTTATGAATCTTTCATGAATACTAATTATGCTTTTATGATAAAAGTTGAGCAGGAAAATGAACCCACATGTTATGATGAGGCCAAAGGAGATGAAAAGTGGGAGAAAGCAATGAGAGAAGAAATGGAAGCATTACAGGATAACAAGGCTTGGAATTTAGTTCCAAGTACACCAAAACAAAAGGTAATTGGTTGCAAGTGGGTTTTTAATATTAAAAGAAATAGTGATGGTAGTGTGTCTAGATATAAGGCTAGACTTGTAGCAAAAGGATATAATCAAACTCAAGGTGTGGACTATGAGGAAACATTTAGTCCAGTAGCAAATATGGCAACGGTGAGAACTTTGTTGGCTTTAGCTGCAAGTAAAAGGTGGAATATATATCAACTCGATATAAAGAATGCCTTTCTTAATGGTGAGTTAAATGAAGAAGTTTATATGTCACAACCAGATGGTTATGTGGATGCAAAATGTCCTAATCATGTATGCAGGTTAAAGAAGGCATTGTATGGTCTTAAGCAGGCACCAAGGGCATGGAATGCAAGGTTGGTAAAGTATCTTATGCTGCAAGGATACACAACGAGTCATGCTGATCCTTCACTTTATGTAAAACATATAGATGGCATGTGTGTCTATGTATGCATTTATGTGGATGACTTGTTGATTACAGGGAATGATGCAAAAGCAATTGATGAGATAAAAGGTAATTTGGGAAAGGAATTTAAAATTTCAGATCTTGGTTTGCTCAGATACTTTCTTGGGATTGAAATTGTGTATAGCGATGAAGGTATGTGGTTGATACAAAGAAAGTATATATGTGATATGCTGAAAAGGTTTGGTATGTAGGAATGTAAATTTGTTTCTACTCCAATGGAATGTAATGTAAAGCTGAGTGCAAAGGAAGGTGATGAGTTGCATGATATGAATGTATATATATCCATGGTAGGATCTTTGATTTATGCAACAAAAACTAGACCTGATATATGTTATGTAGTGGGAGTATTGTCACAGTTTATGCATGAACCTAGAGTACCTCATATGCATGCAGCGAAAAGAGTGCTTAGGTATTTAAAAGGTACCATGAACGAAGGATTATTTTATAGTCATGATGCTGATATAACTCTTAAAGTCTTTAGTGATGCAGATTGGGCTGGAAGCAAAGATGACAGAAGATCCACAAGTGGATATGTGATAATAGCAGGAAACAAGACATTAACATGGAGTTCAGAGAAACAGCCTATAGTTGCTTTATCTTCTACAGAGGCTGAGTATAGAGGTTTAGCATTGGCTACTACTGAGGTTATGTGGTTTAAAAAGTTGTTTCATGACTTGAATGTGCAGATTGATGTACCACTGATATATGGGGATAACTTGAGCAGCATTCATATGACCTCAAATCCTATTTTTCATGCTAGAACAAAGCATATAGAGGTTCACTATCATTATGTTCGAGAGAAGGCCATAAACAATGAAGTACAAGTTTCTTTTGTGGGAACAAAGGATCAAGTTGCAGATATCTTCACCAAATCCTTGGATGGACCAAAGCTTCAAAGATTCAACTATATTCTTGGCATGAAGGAAATACCCTTTGAAACTTGAGGGGGAGAATGTTGCGAACATTTGTTTTATATAGGGTACAAGTTTCAAATTATGTAAATACCTTTGGGAAGTCTTCAAATACTTCAAGAAGGCTCATATTATTCACAAAATGTAGCAAAAATACCACGTGAGCTCTAGAACATGGTGAGTCAAATTAGTGAGTCACAAGGGAGCTTCAGTGGTGTCCTAGTGGAAGGTCGATGTGGCTAGTTATCAAAGTCCATCAATACTTTGCTTATTTGAGCACTTGAGTCATGTAATACCTCCATCCAAGTGTCTACCACGAATTTAGATATATTAGGAAGGTTTTAGATTAGTCTCTCATGCTATAAAAAGAGGAGAAAAGTCGTGATCTTGTGGGATGTCCAAGAGAGTCATATGTGTATCTCTACACTGCTGTAGTTTTGTATGCAGAGATTGTAGAGCTTGTACCTCCCTCATTATATATCCAGATTACATGTTTGATAGCTCATTGGAAAGCTCTTTTGGTCTACTTCTGCCTCGGAATTTGCATAATCATTTTATTTGTGATCTGAGAGCAATACGCTCTGCAAGTAGTGTGTGTTCATTGTTTTTAATCCCTGCTGAAGGTCTCCATTAAACCTCAAACTTGCAGAGGTCATATCTCCTTGTGTATGTATCTAAATCATATGTTCCTTGGCTTGTTAGAAAGCTCTTTAAGTCTACTTGTATTCTTGAAAGTTTCGAAGTCATTGGAGTTGTGATTTAAGAGCAGTAGTCTCTACAAGTGATGTGTGTCCTCAGGTTCATCTCTGTTTCAAGGTCTCCATTAAAGCTGCATATTGCAGAGGTCATAGCTCATTGTGTATTTATCCATTTGAGGTGTTCTATATCTTGTTGGAAAGCTCTTAGAGTCTAATTTATGTGTGTGAAACCGTTTTGGAAAATTCCAAGTGAGTAAAGAGCAATTTGCTCTGCAAGAAAATTGGTCTGTGCATACAAGTTTGTGAAAAAAGTCAACTAGGTCCTGTTGGGTTTCACCTACTTCTAGCTGTACTTTGGAGATCAATAAACTCCAACAAATATCATATTCTGTAAGCCACCTGGCGGCTTCATTAACCAATGTAGACTGGAATACAATAGCTTTATACGCCGGATCAAGTGGATGATTGAGCACTGCATAACTTATCTCAAATGTGCGTACATGAGCATCTGGGTCATCACCTGGAAATCCACCGAATTTAGTGTACGTTAGTCTTGTTGGAGTCGGCCGGGGTGGAATAGATTTTGCTGTTGCTGTTGCTATTGTTGTTGTTGTTGTTGTTGTTGTTGTTGTTGTTGCTGTTGTTGTTGCCCACTCATCGTGCTGGCGGTTGTATTGTGAGTATCTTCTGTATCCCGAGGCTGAATATCTGAACTGTCGGAATCTATATCGTCAGCTTGTGCACTCTCCAGCTTGATACTATTGTTTAGTATGCTTCGGATTTCAGCTTTGAATAAGCTACCTTCCTCCTTGATATCAAATGTAGGAAAGCTTACTCCAAATAACGGTGACTAGACTGAAGATTCACCAAGAAATGGTAAACAGTCACCGAAAAACTGTGAACTCTCAGCAACTGGTACCGAAATAACACCGGAAGGTGTCAAATTTTCACCAAAGCAAGGTGCTTTTTCACCTTCACTGATTTCTTTGGCCAAGACGTTTCTATCCGCAGATAAATTCGAATCTTGACCCAATGGTGTTAAATTAACTTCATGCTGCATCCTGGTAGACTCTGGAGTTACTATTTGTTCGACAGAATGTGCCGAAATCGCACCGGAATCCACCAAAAAGGTAGTACGTTCCACCGGAATACTACCGGAATCACTACTGGCATTCTTCAATTCCTTGACAGTTGGGTTAGAATTATCTGCGCTTCTACTTCTTGGAGGCGTCCTTAGCAAATTAGGTATCGCCCAAGACTGTTGGTTTCTTCTATGCTTCGGGTATGATTCACCAGAACGAGTAACCGGCATATACTATGTTTGCGATACTTTGCATATTATTCTTCTTTACGGTTGATTCACAATCTATGACCACTTTCACAATCAATCAACAAACATTCTTGATGCTACATTCACACAGACAAATGGCAACAATCTGGTGCCACTTTCCCATAGACGGCGCCAGTGTTAAACGCGCAAGTAATCGTCAAAAGTGCATTTAAACATCTACTTGGGTTCTTGGGAGTGGAAGGGGTCTGTTAAACAGAGTCCCTATGCTTGGTTTCCCAAACTAACCACTTCACACACAGCGATATACTAATGCTCAAGAACTCTATCAAGAATCTGTTACACTTACAATCTTATAGTACGCAATCAAACTCTTCCAAGGTTTACCGAACACACACTAGCTAATGCTCTCTTCAGCATACAGTGCAAGAACTAGTCAGTACCGTAATGCAAAATTACTTGATTAACTCAAGAACTGTCCCAAACACAAACTACTGTAACAATAGAGACAATAACAGTGACTTAATCTTTACCGAACAAGTACAAATAATCAAGCAGGGCAGCAGACGCAGAACGATTCAAGATTCTCAAACACACAGTACTGAAACCATCATTACTAGAATATAGACTTCATCAAACAACTTACAGAACATCACAAGACAGAGAGATACCACAGTACGGGTAATTAACAGAACAATCGCAACAGAAACTTCGCAGAACGACACGCCCAGACAAACAGTCTGGCGATCTTCTGGACATCTCGAAGCGTTTCTTTTCATTGATTTATATGAAGATACAAACATCTTTGTAACAACCTTTCGTACGTGCGGACTAGAAAAAGATTCAGTTTTTACAATTGCCAATTTGGCGGCCGACTAACAGATGGATTATAAAACATGTATTCGTTCTGATTTAAATCATATCCTATGAAGATGCACTTCTCTACCTTAGGGTCTAGCTTACCTCTGATCTGAGATGGAACATGCACATAAGCAACACATCCAAAGATCCTGCAATGATCAAGTGATGGTCTTCTACCATGCCATGCTTCATATGGGGTCATCCCATCAAGTGATTTGCATGGAAACCTATTAATAATATAAGTGGCAATAGATACACTCTCTACCCACAAATAGTTAGGTAACCTTTTTTCATTAAGCATTGATCTAGCTGTTTCAACAATCAACCTATGTCTCCTCTCTGCCACCCCATTTTGCTCAGGGGTATACCTTGTTGTAATTTCCCATGATTCCTCTATCCTACAAGAATGCATCAAATTCATTGGAGAAGTAATCACCTCCTCCATTTGACCTTAATCTCTTTAGGATTTTTCCTTTTTGGTTTTCTACAAGTACAAGATACTTCCTAAAGCAACTGAACACCATCTTTGTGCTTCATAAAATATAAGATAGTCCAAATACTGAAATCATCAATGAAAGACACATTGTACCTTGAGCCAAAAATTGAAGGGTCCTTGCTTGGTCCCCACACATCTGTGTGGACAAGTTCCAAGTAATCCTCATGCATGTAACCTTTCTTTGAGAAGGGTAACCTATGTGATTTACCAAATTGACATGCACCACATTTATAGATTATGTGTTGCTTGGATACATTAGGTATCCCAAGTACACATTGATCTCTACATATTTGCTTCAAGGTTCTCTCACCAATATGCCCTAATCTTTTATGCCAAATCTCAAGCTCTTATAATTTTTAATCCTTGTAATTGTAAAGTGCAATATTCCTTGTATCCTCAAGTTTGAATGTAAATAACCTACCTATCTTTTCTCCCTTGGAAATTCTCTTGAGTCCATGTTGGGGATCCTCCACAAATGCTCCATATTTGTTGAGCCTAACCTGCAAACCTTTTTGCACAATATGTCCAACAGTAATCAAGTTCTTGGTGATTGTAGGTACATAAAGAACCCGCATCAACAGATTTCTATTCCCATCAGAAGTTTTAACATTTCCTACCTTGATCACTGAATGCTTGGTGTCATCACCTGTTTGCACTTGGTGCTTTCCCTTGGGTTCCTCAAGGTCAGAGAGAAGAGTTACATTGCCTACCACATCGTTTGATCATCCTGAGTCAATATAGAAGAGGTGTTCATCATTCATACCTTGCTTTGAAGTCATGTTCATAATCAGAAGGGAATCCTCTTGATCCTCTGTATAATTGTTGTAGTCCTTTCTTGATTTTGTATCCTCCTTAGTAGTTGTTATTGTAATTGTTGTCGTAGTTTTTGTTGTAGCCATGTTTGTAGCCTTGATTGTGATTGAATTTTCCTCTTGATTGTGTGTAGTCACCTCTTGAATATCCTCTTCCACTCTGACTCTTGAAGTTCCTATAGCACTCATCTCTAGTATGATTAGACAATCCACATATGTTGCATGGGGAAGATTTGAAGAATCTCCCCCTGCCTTGCTTACCTCCTCTGCCCCTACCTCTTGAGTTCCTACCTCTTCTTGCATAGTTAGCTTTAGAAGTAGTACCTTCATCTTCAACCTTTTTGCTTTTCCCTTTCTCTTTAGACTTTCCTTTATCTGTGTATAGAGCAGAAGAGTTGTTACCTCTTGATGAATCTCCATTTTTGTTGAACTTGGCTTCATGGGTAAAGAGTTGCCCCATGAGTGTGGTAAGATCTGGAATTTGCATGTCTATGTATAAGTCGAGATCAATTGTGAAGGCTTCCCATTTGTCATCTGCTTGATGCTATTGATTACTTGTCTCACAATTTCATCCCCTTCAATCTCCTCTCCTATGCCTGCCAATTGGTCAGCCACATCCTTGACTTTGGTCACATATTCTGAAACACTTTGCTTGGGTTGTTTCCTTTGCGTGGTAAACTCAATCCACAATTGGTTCTTCCTAGCCCTTGTATTGGAAGAAAAGTATGAGAGGCCATGTATCCCAAGTCTCTTGGGATGTTTAATAGTTCCTAATATGTGGAAGAAGGAATTCAGAGATAGAGTTAAGTAGATATGACCTTGCTAATGCATCTTTGGCACACCGTGAGTTAAGTCTTTCAATATCCTCTCTTGTAGGTTGTCCTTTACTTCTAAAAATGGGCATCTCCTCATCTCCTGATATGTATCCATAGAGACTCCTTCCTTGTAAGTATGTCTTCATCCTCAAGAACCAAGCTTGGTAGTTGTTCCTTTCCAATTTATCAATAAAAGAAGGGAAACCATCTCCCATTTTACCTCAATTTGCTTTGATACGACTCTTGGAAGAGATGGATATGGATACTCCAAGAAATGAAGTGGTACTTGCTAAACCTGCTTGGTACCAGCCCTGACACACTTCAGAGTTGAGTAGTAAGCCCTCTTAGCTTCCAAATAACACCAATAAAGTACTAATGTACTTTGGAGTTGATGAATGTAATGATTGATCCAAAATAGATAACTTCAAAAATCACAAGTTGTCAAAAACTTGCTATTTTGGTTTACACACTTGCTGGTTCTTAATCTCAGTGCTTCCAACACAGTAGAAATTGGGAAAAATCCTTTTAGAGGAATCAAATTATCTTTTCAAGATAATGTTTGAAAGTGGAATCATTCAAAATAACAAACTATGCTCAGAGAAATCAATTTAGCAATCTTAGACTCACCCCTGACTTTTTAAGGACTGCTCGGAGAAATACCAGTGACTGCTTCGATCAGAATTTCTCCCAGATGGTAGATCCAAGTGACTTGAATATTTTTCAACATATAGAAGACTTCAAGCTGGTTCTAAGAAGCTATAGAAATTGCAAAATGATGGAGTAATAAGTGAGATATGCTCAGTCAAAATTGACTACTCTGAGAGATCATAGCAGGAGAGTAGACAGAGTTGATCAATGACAAGTTTGTATTATGACACAATGTTGTACAAGATCATTGGCATAGAGGATGATGCATAATGATGATAGTTGAGTAGTTATGAAGTGTTCTTACTGAAGTTTATAAAAATGATCATTCGAATGGGCTCAATGATGAAGTGTCATCCTACGACTTTTCCAAATTCCTTTTTATCACTTACTTCACAATTTGAATTCAAATTCAAATTCTTGGCTCTCTCCATAAAGTGAATCCTATGATGTAGGCAATATTATCTCATTAGGAACTCGTAGCTATATTTTCTCCTAACTTCCGAAGTTGTGGCTTTTACAAAGATTCTTCAAGTAAATGACTTTTACCAAGGATAAATGACTAGCTATTACAAGATGTGGTTCATATGAACCAATTAGTTAAGCAAGATATGTCCATAGAGTTTCTCTACAATATGTCAAATGTGAATGCTTTGATAAATTGCACCAACAATGAACCATCTTCCAATGAACAATGTATGTCTACAATAGACTTAGATGTTTGGTACTTTGATAGTGGGGCAACCAAACATATTACCTCGTAGTGCATTTTCTTCACTGTACTTTAGCATCCCCCTCTAGGGAATACTGTGGCATGCACCAATAAGTCCTCTTATCCTATTATGGAAGTTGGTAAGATCATTATGACTACAATTCTTTTACATTGTTAGATGCTTTATTTGTTCTAGGGACCAAGAAGAATCTGTTATCAGTTTCAGCTTTAGCCAAGATTGGCTTGGTTGTGAACTTTGTTGATGATAGATGTACAATTCATGATCTATCAAATGGTGATGTCATTATTGCTTCTCAAATTTTGATGTCGTGGGCTGTATAAGGTCATAGACTATGAAAAATCTATGAATGATTCAGCATGTGCAGTACATGATTCTCAGCCTTTGTTAGATGCAAAGCTTTGGCATGTATGCTTTGGTCATGTGAATTTTCCTAGTTTCCTATGCCTACAGAAATCTGAAATGCTTTCCTCTCTACTCAAACTTGAGGTACCTAGTAAACATGTCTTTGAAGGCTATATTTTTGGAAAAATGCATCGTTCCTCATTCTGAAAAGATTGTTTAGTTTGAGCTACTTAGAAATTGCAGCTTCTTCACAGTGATATTTGTGGTCCTATGTAGACATCCTCTTTTGGAGACTTTCTTTACTTTGTGACTTTCATTGATGATTTTTTATGGCATGCATGGCTTCAAACGTTTTCTAGTTGTGGTTGAAAATAGGTCAACATGTAAAATGGGCACCCTCAATTCTGATCGAGGGAGGGATATATGTCTTCTGATCTTAATGCATTTCTGGTTGAATGTGGGATAAAACATCAGTTTACAGTGCCATATACACCTTCATAGAATGGAGTTGCCAAATGGAAGAACATGTCGCTCATGGAGATGGCAAGGTGTATGGTGAAGAGTCAGGCTTTAGCACATAGTTTTTGGCTTGAGGCTGTTATATGTGTGGCATATGTACTTAACAGGTGTCCCACTAAAGCATTGCAGTCTATCACTCCATATGAGGCTTGGCATGGTTCCAAGCCATTTGATGCTCACTTGCGTGTGTATGGTTGTCTAGCATATGGTTTAGTGCATGAGAAACAATGCACGAAATTGGATGATGAAGTGGTGAAATGCATTTTTGTTGCATATAGTTCTAAAAGCAAAGGCTATCATTTGTAACATTCATAGATTAAACACATTTTGGTTAGCTAGGATGATGTTTTATTTGCCTCTTGGCAAGAAGGCCATTGGCACTAAGTGGGTATACAAGCTGAAGTGTAAGCCTGATGCAACATTTGATAAGTATAAGGCTAGGCGCGTTGCAAAGGGTTATGCTCAAGAAAGAGGCATTGATTTTGATGATACCTTTGCTCCTACATGCCGAATGACTGTTGTTCATAGCATCTATGCACTTGCACCTCATCATGGTTGGAATGTACATCAGTTGGACACTAAAACTACATATCTGAATGGTGACTTGCATGAAGAAGTGTATGTTTTTCAGCCCCATGGCTTTGTGTAGAAACAAGGGAGAGGTTTTTTGTTGGAGAGATCAGTTTGGCATATGTGCCCATATAGGAGAACATTGCAGACCTTTTCACAAAGGCTCTGCCTAGGGAAAAATTTAAAGCTTTTTGCAAAGCGTTGGGCGTAATTCCTTTTGAGGATTGAGTCCACATAGCTTGGCACCGCCAAAAGATAGAACCTATGTTTTAGGTGTTTGTCTCCTAGCCATTCACAGTGGAATTGTCCACTCAAGAAGGGGAAAGAAAAGAAGAGAGGAGTAGAGAGTAGTACGGACCTTGAAAAGGGAAAAAAGGCAGTCCACCTAGTGCAAACACCTCTTATTCATGGTAGCTCTAGATGCAAGGGAGTGGAGGTGATGCACGAGGATATAGAGCACACCTACTGTTTGACCAAGTCATTATAGTCACCCCATTTTGGACCACATGACTTGGATAAACTTTATGGTAGTGTATACATGACCAGGGTGCGAGTCATGAAGATGACTCCATCACTCATAACTTTATAAACAATGCTCTAGTTAAAAACCTAAAGATTCCCCAGTAGCCCAGTGCACATAAATACATAGTATCTATGATGCAGGCGAAGATAAAAAGATATGGGATACTATGATATCCAATTTGGAAGTCAAGATGTAGGACTATACAGAGCATATGAACTTCCAAACTATGAATATGGAGAGGATAGACCTTGTGTTAGGAAGAGAGTGGCTATGGGTGTTGGGAGACACACTTCAACACATTTATCAAAACAACACACTTGAGTTTGAAAGAAATGGAAGTAAGTTTTTTAGTCAGGGAGAGAGAGAGATGTACCTAGTGCACCTCTCATTTCATCTTTAGATTTGTATAGTCTTTGTCATTTAGAGCATGTACACGAGATCTTTTTATTGTATAGTCAGGATTTTGAGCATTGTATAGACATTTCATCTTATGTATATTTTCATGCTAGGAATATAAATTTGGACACGACGTTTTACTATTCTTTCTTGCAAGTGTGTGGTTAAAAGTTTTAAAGATCTTATGTTTGAGTTTAGAGATGTTTTTTCCACTCACTTACCTAGAGGGCTACCACCTGAGAGAGGGGACATTGACCATGCTATTGAGGTAGTTACTAACACTAACCCTATTTGTAAGCCACCTTATAGGCTTAGTGTTTCTCAACATGAGGAGGTGGGGAGGCAGTTACATGATTACTTAGATAAGGGCTTCATTAGACCTAGTAACTCTCCTTGGGAATTATCAAAAATAGGTTTCCAATGCCTAGATTGGAAGATCTATTTGATCAGTTACATCAAGCTAGGTATTTTACCAAGCTTGATCTTAGATCAAGATAACATCAGATTAGGATTAGGGAAGAGGATGTCCCAAAGACTTCATTTAGGACTAGATATGGGCACTATGAGTTTTTGGTGATGCCTTTTGGTCTCACCAATGCTCCTGCCACTTTCATGAATCTCATGAATATTGTATTACGGCCTTATCTACGATGCTTTGTAGTAGATTTCTTGGATGACAGTTTGATCTATAGTGCATCAGAATAGGAGCACTTGGAACACTTAAGAAAGGTATTTCAAGTGCTAAGGAAAAATTCACTCTTTGCTAAGGAGTCAAAGTGTGAATTTTTCAAAACAGAGGTTAGATACATTGGCCATATAGTCTCCCAAAATGGAATCCACATGGATCCTGAAATGTAAGGGCTATTATGGAATAGCCACATCCCAAGAACCCGGAAGAGTTGTAGATCTTCCTAGGTTTATGAGCTTTCTATCAAAGATTCATGAAGAATTATACCAAAATTGTTGTTCCAATGATGGAGTAGCTTAAAGGGAAAGGGAAAGCCTTTCATTGGGGAGACAAAGAGAAGCAAAGTATGGAGAAGTTGAAAGTAGCAATTGCTACAACTCCACTTGTACATATAGTGGATCCCAACAAACCCTTTGTGGTTGAGACTGACGTGAGTGATTTTGCCAGGAGTTTGATTATGAGATTAGGTATAGGAAGGGAACGTTTAATGTAGTGGTTGATTCACTTAGACGCATGCCTATGCTTAATGGACAGAGTTTTACTCAGATCACTAGTGAGCTACTTGAGTCCATTAGAGGGAAATGTATGCTTGATCCTGCATATTCCGAGATTTGGGAAGCCATAGAGAATGGGGATCGTGATACATGGGTTTCGAATGAGGATGGAGCATTGACGGGTACTCAAGAAGGATTCAAGTGGAAGAATTAAAGTGTCCATGATGGATATCTATTATATAAAGGTAAGTTATGTGTCCCTAGAGATTCTGAGATGACACGGCATATTTTTTATGACTGTCATGACACACCTAGTGCGGGACACCCAAGAGTTAACAAGACGTATGATCTTGTTAAGAGGCAGTTTTACTGGCCTGGACTTCATAAGGACATCCTAGAATATGTGCTTAAGTGCACTAAATCCCAGGTCAATAAAGCTAAGAGGTTGAGGATTAGAGGACTACTCCACCCATTGGATATTCCTAATGGAAAGTGGGAGAGTATCTCCATGGATTTTATAGTCGGATTACCTAAGAAGCAAAAAGCGCATGACTCGGTCTGGGTGATTGTGGATAGGTTAACCAAAATGGCTAGGTTGATACCGACACGTACTACAGTAAAGACACCTGAGCTGGCTAGACTTTTTGTAGAGAACCTATATCGGTTATATGGTCTTCCTTTAGACATAGTCTCTGATCAGGATAGGAAGTTTACTAGCCACTTTTGGAGAGCAGTCTTCAAAAGGTTGGATACGAAACTTAGCATGAGTACGGCTGAGCATCCACAGTCGGATGGGTAAACAGAGAAGGTTAACAAAATCCTAGAGGATATCTTCGAGCATATGTGAATGAAAGGCAAACTAATTGGGAAGACTACTTACCTATAGTAGAGTTTGCATATAATAGTGCCAAGCACTCTTCCACTATGCATAGTCCATTTATGCTTATGTATGGGTTTCAACCAAGAGCTCCTTATGCAGTAGGATTGCAGAGTGAGAAGGTTCAAGCTGCAAAGGACTTCTTGGAAGAGATGAATGATATGCTTAGGCTTGCTAAGGACAACAGTAGAAGAGTTCAAGATAGAGCTAGAACCTATGCTAAACCTCAAAGGAGAGACATCAACTTTGAGTTAGGAGAGCATGTCTATCTTAGAGTTCCATCTAGATCTGAAACCATGAAGACGGGACCTTGTCCAAAACTATCCCCTAGATATTGTGGACCTTTCCAAATACTTAAGAGGATAGGAAAGATGGCTTACCAGCTCCAACTTCTAGAGAATAGTCAAATCCATCCAGTTTTTCATGTTAGTTGGCTTAAGAAAAGAGTGGGTGAATCTGACAATATCATTCTAGACAGTGAGGTAGTTGAGCCTATCTCTGTCCAATCTATTCCATATGAGCCTAAGAGCATACTATGCACCTGAGGGAAATGGATGAGAAGTCACTTATATAAAAAGTGTCCAGCAAAGCGGAAAGATAGTTCAGAAGATAGTGTTGTTGGGAAAGATGGATGGACACTTCAAGTGATGAGTGGGTACTGCCAAATCTTGCTTAGTACCAACCCTTTGTGACTTGAAAGTTGATATGTGGGCCCTCGTAGCTTTCCAATGACACCAAAAAAGTGCCTATGTACTTTGGAAATGATGTATGAAAAGATTGAATCAAAACAGACTACTTCCAAATAGAAGACTGAATGAAAATCTTCTATTTTTTATCATACACCTACTGCTTGTAATGCTTAGTGCTACCAGTACAGTAGGAATTGGAAAAATTGCTTTTAGATGTATCCAAGTAGCTTACTAAGCTAATGATTCCAAGTGGAATCACTTGAAATGATGCACTATACACAGAGGAATTAATTTAGGACCTCTACAGAGTTTGACCAGTGAGTGCTTGGATGCACTTCTCTCCAAATTGGATGAATGGATTTGCTTCAAAATTTTTCACCATGTAGATAATTTTTCTTTGATTCCAACAAGCTATAGATCATTGAAATTGATTGCGAAATGACTGCGATATGAATAGCACAAGTTGATAGTTGAGAATGACTATAACAGAGAGATCATAGATGAACAATGTAGATGTATTGTATTAATGAAAAATGTTGTACAAGATCATAGGCTTGATAATCATAGCCTTATGATGGTGAGTAGTGTAGGCTACAATGTAGGCCTTACACACATACAAAATGGCAATGGAGAGCTCGGATAATGAAGCTACTAACCGCGACTTTTTCAAGTCACTTTATATAAGTGTTGTATTCAAATATGAATTTGAATTCAACTTTTGGCTCTCTCTAAAAGGGATCCTTCATTCTAGGAGATATTCCCTCAATGAAGTAGTTACTTTTCTAACTAACAAGTCCATGAATGTTTGGTAGGTGATTACAAATATTCTCAAATAAAAAAGAAATGACTTTTACAAAGGTAAAAGGATAAATTTCCACTAGCAAGGGTTTCCATGGAACTTCATACCTTTATGAACCTCAAGACAAATGTGTGGGCTTGAACTTTGCACCAATACCTCCCCCTCAAGCTAGACATTTTGGCTTGGTCTTCATCTTCAATCTTCATGAATGTCCTACAATCCAATCATTGACTTAAACCTGCAAAGTTTTGTACCATCTAATGCTTTAGTCAACAAATCTGCACATTGCATATTAGTTGATACATATGCCAGCTAAATATCCTTGCTCAATACCTTCTCTCTCACATGATGATAGTGGACCTCTATATGCTTGGTCCTAGCATGATAAATGGGATTAGTTGCAAGGTGTAATGAACTTGTATTATCTCCAAAGATCATTGGAGATGTAGTGTGCAAACCTAAATCTGTATAAAATAATTTGATCCATGTAGCCTCTTGAGTGGCATTGGCCAATCCTCTATATTCTACCTTTGTAGAAGATAAAACAACAGTAGGTTGCTTCTTTTATGACCATGATATTGGCTTATCACCTGCAAATGATAAGTATCCTGAGGTACTCGTCCTATCATCTTTGCATCCTGCCCAATCTGCATCTGAATAAATCTTAATGTCCAAGTCTGATGTATAAGGGAATACAAACCATGATATTGAGTACCCTTAAGATACTTCAAGATCCTTTTAGCAACCTCCAAGTGAGGTGCCCTAAGCTTGTGCATAAACTGACTTAGCACACTTAATCCATAAGCAATGTCTATCCTTGTTAAGGTAGCATAGTTCAAGCTTCCCACTATGCTTTGATAACCTGCAATGTCTTCAAGTACATCACCTTCATGAGCACTTAATTTTAGATTTACCTCCATTGGAGTACTTGCAACTTTGGCATCTTGCAAATGAAACTTCTTCAATATATCCTGTATATACTTTCTCTTAGTAATGTAAATTCCAGAGTTAGTATAGACTAACTCAAGTCCAAGAAAATATTTTAGTGATCCAAGGTCACTAATTTTGAACTCCTTCATCATCTGATTCTTGATCTGTTTGATGCCATTAGCATCATTACCTGTAAATATGATATCATCAACATATAAACATAGGTATATTACCTCTGATTTACTTCTCTTGATGAACAGAGAAGTATCTGCTTTACTCATGACAAAACCTTGATCCTGAAGATATGTAGTCAACCTATGGTTCCATGCCCTAGGTGCCTGCTTTAATCCATAGAGAGCTTTGTGTAATTTACATACATATGTTACTTTTTTTGGGTCCTCATAGCCAAGAGGTTGAGACATGTACACCTCCTCTGAAATCGAGTCATTTAGAAATGCATTTTTTACATCCAACTCATACATGTTCCAATTCTTTGACGCAGCCACACTTACCAATACCCTGATGGTTGACATTTTGGCCACAAGTGAGAAAGTTTCTTCATTATCAATTCCTTGGGTTTGTGCAAAACCCTTAGCCACAATTCTAGCTTTATACCTGTTGTTGACCCATCATAATTCCTTTTAATCTTATAGATCCACCTAGAACCAATTACCTTCATAGACTCCTTCTTTTGTACTAGTTCCCAAGTATCACTCTCCTTGAGTGCTTCAATCTCCTCCTCCATAGATTCTTTCCATTCTGTCTTGGTCTTTGCCTCCTCATATGATGCTGATTCTTCAATTGATAAATCTTTTGCAAGATAAACAGAGTGTTTAGTAACTAGGGAAGTGTCATACCCATATCTGGTTGGCTTCTTGCTCTCCCTTTGTGATCTTCTGATTGCTTGGCTGGAAGATTCAGGTACATCCTCCAATTTCTTCATCTTGACTTTGCCTTTGGACTTTCATGCCTTGAACTCTTGAAGATTGATGATGTCCTCATCATCTGAATTGATGTCTTCATTCTGAGTAGGCTCCTCTTTAGTGAGGCTTCGAAACTCCTCTTCCAAGCCATAAGGTAGTTTTACCTTCCTCTATTCACTATCAAACCAAGAATCATTTCATCAAAGACAACATCTCTACTGACCATGAATCCCTTGTTTAAAGGATTATAGAACTTGTATCCTTTCTGATTTAGATCATACCCTATGAAGATACACTTCTCTACCTTAGGGTCTATCTTACCTCTTATCTGAGAACGGATATGCACATATGCTACACATCCAAATATCTTGCAATGATCGAGTGAGGGTCTTCTACCATGCCATGCTTCATATGGGGTCATCCCATCAAGAGATTTGGAAGGAAACCTGTTTACAAGATAAGTGGCAGTAGATACACTCTCTATCGACAAGTAGTTAGGTCCTTTTTTCTCATTTAACATTGACCTAGTTGTTTCAACAATTAATCTATTTCTTCTTTCTGCTACCCCATTTTGCTTAGGGGTATACTTTGTGGTAATTTCCCTCTTGATTCCTCTATCCTACAAGAACATATCAAACTCATTTGAGAAGTAATCACCTCCTCCATCTCACCTTAGCCTTTTTAGATTTCTCCCTCTTTCATTCTCAACAAGTGCAAGATACGTTTTAAAGCAACTGAATACTTCATATTTGTGCTTCATAAAGTACGATAAAGTCCACCTTGATTGATAAAGTACATAATACCTTGATCGATCGATTGAGGGATCCTTTCTTGGTCCCCATACATATGTATGAACAAGTTCTAGATAATCCTCATGCATGTAGTTTTTCCTTGACAAGGGTAGCCTATGAGACTTTCCAAACTGACAAGCACCACATTTATAAATCATGTGTTTCTTGGATACATTAGGTATCCCAAGCACACATTGATCTCTGCAAATTTGTTTCAAGGTGCTTTCACCTACATGTCCTAATCTTTTATGAAAAATTTCAAGCTCTAATAATGTTTGATCTTTATAAGTATAAAGTGCAATGTTCCTTGTATCCTCAAGTTCAAAAGTGAATAGTCCATTTGTCTTTTCTCCTTTGGCAATTCTCTTGAACCCATGCTTGGGATCCTCCACAAATGCTCCATATTGGTTGAATCTAACCTGCAAACCTTTTTCCACAATCTGTCCAACACTCATCAATTTTTTTGTAATTGTTGGTACATATAGAACCCTACTCAATAGATTCTTGTTTCTATCTGAGGTCTTAACATTTTTAGATTTTATCACTGAGTGCTTGGTGTCATCACTTGTTTGTACCTGATGCTTACCCTTTGGTTCCTCAAGGTCAAAGAGAAGAGCTACATTGCATGCCACATGATTTGAGCATCCTGAGTCAATGTAGAAGAGATGGTCATCATTTATACTTGGTTTTGAAGTCGTGCTCATAATCAGAAAAGAATATTCTTGCTCCTCTATGTAGTTGTTGTAATCCTTCCTGGATTTGAATCCTCCTTGGTAGTTTCTATTGTAGTTGATGTTGTAGTTGTTGTTGTATCCTTGGTGGTGATTGAATTTGCCTCTTGATTGTGTATATCCACCACTTTGATATCCTCTTCCTCTTTGATGCTTGAAGTTCCTGAAACACTCATCTGTAGTATGATTTGATAATCCACAAATATTGCATGGTGAGGAGTTATAAGGTCTCCCCCTACCTTGCTTACCTCCTCTACCCCTTCCTCTTGATGATCTACCTCTACCTACATAGTTGGCATGGGAGGTAGTTCCTTCATCTTCTATCTTTTTGTTCTTCCCTTTCTCTTTAGACTTATTCTTATCAGTATATAGGGCAGAAGATCTATTACCTCTTGATGAATCTCCATTCTTGTTGATCTTGGCTTCATGGGTAAATAGTTTCCCCATGAGTGTGGTAAGGTCTGGAATCTACATGTCCATGTACAAGTCCATGGCAGTTGTGAAGCTCTTCCATTTGTCATCAGCTTTAATACTATTGATTACTTGCCTTAGAATCTGCTCCTCTTCAATTTCTTCTCCTATGCTTGCCAACTGATCTACTACATCTTTAACTTTGGTCACATACTCTGAGATGGCTTGCTTACGTTGCTTTCTTGGAGTGGTGAACTCAATCCACAATTGATTCTTCCTGGCCCTTGTATTGGAAGAGAAATAAGAAGACAGTGTTTCCCAAGTCTCTTGGCATGTCTTACAGTTCCTAATATGTGGAAGAAGAATATCAGAGATTGAGTTAAGTAAGTAGGACCTTGCTTATGCATCCTTGGCACACCATGTTGAGTCTTTCATGTTCTTCTCTTGTAGGTTGTCCTTTGCTTCTGAATATGGGTGTCTCCTCATCTCCTGAGATGTATCCATAGAGGCTCCTTCCTTGCAAGTATGTCTTCATCCTCAGAGACCATGCCTGATAGTTGTTCCTGTCCAATTTATAAGAAGGAAAACGATCTCCCATTTTATCTTAACTTTGCTCTGATACCACTCTTGGGAAAGATGGATGGACACTTCAAGTGATGAGTCGGTACTACTAAATCTTGCTTTGTACCAGCCCCTTGTGACTTCAAAGTTGATATGTGGCCCTCTTAGCTTTCCAATGACACCATAAAAGTGCCTATGTACTTTGGAAATGATGTATGAAAAGATTGAATCAAAACAGACTACTTCCAAATAGAAGACTCAATGAAAACCTTCTATTTTTTATCATACACCTGTTGCTTGTAATGCTCAGTGCTACCAGTATAGTAGTAATTGGAAAACTTCCTTTTAGAGTATCTATTCAGCTTAGTAAGCTAATGATTCCAAGTGGAATCACTTGAAATGATGCACTATACAGAGAGCAATCAATTTAGCAAATAAATCATTACCCCCAATTTTTTAGGACCTCTGTAGAGTTTGACCAGTGAGTGCTTCGATGCACTTTTCTCCAAATTGGCTGAACATATTTGCTTCAGAATTTGTCAGTATGTAGATAACATTGAGCGGATTCCAACAAGCTATAGAGCATTGAAATTGAATGTGAAAGGATTGAGATATGAGCATCCCAAGTTGATAGGTGAGAATGACTATAACAGAGAGATCATAGATGAACAATGTAGATGTATTGTATTAATGAACAATGTTGTACAAGATCATAGGCTTGATAATCATAGTCTTATGATGGTGAGTACTGTAGGCTACAATGTAGGCCTTACACACATACAAACTGGCAATGGAGAGCTCGGATAATGAAGCTACTAACCGCGACTTTTTCAAGTGACTTTATATAAGTGTTGTATTCAAATTTGAATTTGAATTCAACTTTTGGCTCTCTCTAAAAGTGATCCTTCATTCTAGGAGATATTCCCTCAATGAAGTAGTTACTTTTCTAAATAACAAGTCCATGAATTTTTGGTGGCTGATTACAAATATTCTCAAGTAAAAAAGAAATGACTTTTACAAAGGTAAAAGGATAAATTTCCACTAGCAATGGTTTCCATGGAACTTCATATATTTATTAACCTCAAGCCAAATGTGTGGGCTTGGACTTGCACCAACAAGTGCCACATGGGAGCGGGTTAGCACCCTTCAGAGACGGTTTCCCTACTTTGGATTACCTTCCCAAGAGTCTTCTTAAGGGGAAGGATATGGGGAAACAACACAGAGATAGGACCATGTACATGCAATACATGGGGATATAGTGGGAGTACTATTCCATTGATTCTCTCTTCAAATGGGACATTCCAAAACCATTTTTGTGGACAAAAATGGAATTAAGGGGAAGGAAATATTATGTGGAGAACTCCTAGGAGAGAGGTTGGAACCACGTCTTAGTCTTTATTAGATGGGCTCACACATGAGTGCCAAGCGGCACCCATGTGTATAGCCATTTGGGAGTATCCATATGAGGGAAGAAGGGATTAATGGGAATAGTGCATGACTCGATGGCAATGCGAGGATGATGTTCGTGTGCTTAGTTTATAGTAATCGGTCAACCTCCTCAAAAATGTGTGCATGGTTAACCCAAATTGAGGGGGATCATCGGGAAGATCACATTCTTGTTGCACCTACTATGGAGAAACTCTGTTGGGATGGCATGATAGCCTTTTATGTCAAACATGCCATTATCCCTCATATTTTGTCTTGCAAAACAACAAAGTATGCATGGGATACACTTATCACTTTGTACCAGGCACGAATGAGGCTTACCTTTGAAAGCAATTGGAGAGTGATCATATGAATGAAGGAGATTCTATGGATAGGTTTTTGACAAAGGTCAAAGATTTGAAGGCGCAGTTGATTTCTACTAATGTAGCTTTGCTAAAGAGTTCACTTGTGCAGACTGTTCTAAATGATCTTCCAGATTCATATTAGAATTTTGTTTGTACTCTTTGGTTGATGATGAAAGGCAAACCAAATGCCTTAAAATTTAAGGATGTAGGATCTCTTCTATTGTAGGAAGATCAATCCAGGAAAAACAAGTCCATCATGCATGTAGTAGATCAAGCCTTCTTAGCTAGTCAGAAGGGCAAAGGCAAATGGATCGCATCTACTAGTAAGTAGAAAATTGCTAATTCTGCACAATCAAGAAAGGAAGAGAAAGATGAGAATAAAATAGAAAAGTAAAAACTCGTTTGCAAATACTATAAAGGAAATTATCATATCATAAAGAGTTGTCCAAAACTAGCTGCAAAAGAGGTAAAGAAAAAAAAGGCCAGAATGGTCGTTATAAGGGCCTCTACACCTAAAACAGAATCTGCTAATCTTGTGTAGAATAAAAAATGGGTGTTTACTACTATTTGCAAATATGACCCATCTTCTCATGAACAATGTATGTCTCCAGCATACTTAGATGTTCGGTACTTTGACACTAGGGTAACCAAACATATTACCTGTTGGTGCAGGACAATAAAAAATTGGTGATTATATAAAGCCTAGAAGTGACGAAATGAAAAAAAGATTGAAGTCCAACTTCATGGAGTAAAGAGCAGATTCAGATAGTAAAGTTCTTTAAAACATATGTACATTAGCTTTGTAAATACTTCAATATACTTGAAGTAATGACGAATCAATACTCATATGTATATATAGATACATGTAGATGGTTGTATTAGAAGAATGAGATGAAGCATAGATGAAAAATGATCTGTATTCGATGTATCATCGATCAGATGTATAAAGAGTTGAATAGAAAGAATATTCAGAGAATTGCGCAGCGATCTTTTCTCTAGTTCTCCTTCTGTGTTTGATTTTATCAGTTATCCTTTGTATGCATCTAGGTCCATAGTTAATCTATCTACGGTTAAAGTTTGAGAGTTCAATTGCAAACAGGCTGAGAGAATTTTGTGTAGGAACATCTATATGTGAGAAAGTGTTGAGTGTCTTCTGAAACAGTCGCAGTTTTGATGGTCAAAGAAATGATCAGTTCTCAATGCACAGTGTAACATTTTACACAAGTGAGGAGTCAAAATCTAAGTTTGAAGGTAAGCCATTTATGGCTAAAAGCATTTTCTTAAACGGGTTCTAGATTGGGAGAACTATGTATTAGAAGTTGCAGGTGTCAAAATCAACTTTATAGGAAGGCAGTTTCAGACATAGGTAGATTGTTTGAAGCATTTCTCATAATCTACTGAAGCTTTTGAGCTGTTTTAACTTGGAGGAGGTGCGAAACCTCTAGTTGACACGTTCTACAAAGTTTCATCAGAAACTTTACACAAATGATTAATCAATGAGTGATTAATGGGCATCAGACTTTTCTGTGAAATGACTTTCGTCACAGTTAGCTAATTTCTTGATAGTTTGGTGATTGTCTTCAAAAACATTGGTTGGAGTTTAAAGTTATTCTTGATATAGAGGTGGTCTAACATCAAGTATAGCTTGTTCTTTTGGAGATTAACACTCTCCGTCAGTGGTACGAAGTATAAAAATTGAGGAAAAGGAAGACCCCGATTGCTGCAGATATACAAATTTCACACCTTGAAGGTTCAAAAGGATAAAGTGTGGAAGAAAGACTGAAGGAGGACACACAAAGGCAATCAAAAGGATCAAAAGGAGTAAACTTTGAAGCTAAAGTACATTCATTCCTTATAAGGATTAAAGATTTGATAGTACAGGTGAAGCAAGGGTGGGAGATAGTCTCCAAATTGAGAAGTTGGATAGAGAGAACTATCCAGCTTGGTCTATGAGAATGGAAGCTCATCTTATGAGCAAAGATCTGATGGGATACATCACAGGAGAGGAAGAAAAGCCAAAGTTTAAAGATCCTAGTGCTCCAACTAGGGAAGAGCTTGCAGATATAAAGATTTGGATGAAGAAGGATGCTCAAGCAAGGAGCATAATCTACATGGTAGTGAATGATTATTTTCTTCCTCATATCAGAGGACTTGAAAGTGCAAGTGACATATGGAAGGCTTTGGAAGAGCATTTTCAGAATACAACCAAATCAAGGAAAGCTTCATTATGGGCAGCATTTACTACATTCAAGAAGAAGGCTTCACAATCAATATCTGATTATGTGACAAAGATGAAAGACATTATTGATTCTTTAGGTGTAGTTGATGAAGATATTGAAGAAGATACGTTGGTAAAGGTAATTCTAATGATAGAAGATCAATACATGGATACTTGTGTTATGTGGGAGATAAGCTAATTTCATGGTGCTCTAAGAAGCAACATACAGTTGCTTTATCATCTACAGAATCAGAATACAAAGGCATGGTAGAAGCTGCAAAGGAAGTAATATGGTTAAAGACTCTAATGAAGATTTTTGATATTGTTCAGAGTACTCCTATCATTTGTGGAGACAATATGAGTTCTTTATCTTTGGCAGCAAATGTTATGTTCCATGCTAGAACTAAACATATTGAGATTCAGTATCATTTTTTGAGAGAGAAGGTTGTTGATAAACAAATAGAAGTTATGCATACTCCTACAAAAGATCAACTTGGAGATATGATGACAAAAAGCTTGGATGGACCAAAGTTGCAGAGGTCTAAAGATATGGCAGGAATAAAGAAGATGCAGGTAATACCAATTGATGATTGAGGGGGAGCTTTTGGTGCAAGACAATCAACAATTGGTGATTATATAATGCCGAAAAGTGAAGAAATTAAAAAAAGATTGAATTCCAACTTCATGGAGTAAAGAGGAGATTTAGATAGTAAAGTTCTTTAAAACATATATACATTAGCTTTATAAATACTTCAATATACTTGAAGTAATGACGAATCAATAATCATATGTATATATAGATATGTGTAGATGGTTGTATTAGAAGAATGAGATGAAGCATAGATGAAAAATGATGGTATTGGATGTATCATCAATCAGATAAATGAAGAGTTGAATAGAAAGAATGTTCAGAGAATTGCACGTCAATCTTTTCTCTAGTTCTCCTTCTGTGTTTGATTTTATTAGAAATCCTTTTGTACAAATCTAATTCCATAGTTAATCTATCTATGGTTAACGTTTGAGAGTTCAATTGCAAACAGGCTGAGAGAAGTTTGTGTAGGAACATGTATATGTGAGAAAGTGTTGAGTGTCTTCTGAAACAGGTGCAGTTTCGATGGTCAAACAAATGATCAGTTCTCAGTGCACAGTGTAAAGTTTTACAGAAATGAGGAGTCAAAATCTAAGTTGGAAGGTAATCCATCTATGGCTAAAAGCATTTTCTTAAACGGGTTCTACATTGGGAGAACTATGTGTTAGAAGTTGCAGGTGTTAAAATCGACTTTACAGGAAGGCGATTTCAGACATAGGTAGATTGTTTGAAGCATTTCTCATAATCTACTAAAGCTTTTGAATTGGAGGAGATGTGCAACCTCTAGGCGACATTCTACAAAGTTTAATGAGAAACTTTACACAAATGATTAATCAATGAGTGATTAATGTGCAGCAGACTTTTCTGTGAAATGACTTTCTTCACAGTTAGCTAATTTCTTGATAGTTTGGTGATTGTCTTCAAAAAATTGGTTGGAGTTTAAAGTTATTCTTGATATAGAGGTGGTCTAACATCAAGGATAGCTTGTTCTTTTGGAGATTAACACTCTCCATCAGTGGTAGGAAGTATCAAAATTGAGGAAAAGGAAGACCCCGACTGCTGCAGATATACAAATTTCACACCTTGAAGGTTCAAAAGGACAAAGTGTGGAAGAAAGACTGAAGGAAGACACACAAAGGCAATCAAAAGGATCAGAAGGAGTAAACTTCTAAGTAAGGATTAAATATTTGATAGTAAAGGTGAAGCAAGGATAGGAGATAGTCTCCAAATTGAGAAGTTGGATAGAGAGAACTATCCAGCTTGGTCTATGAGAATGGAAGCTCATCTTATGAGAAAAGATCTGATGGGATACATCACACGAGGGGAAGAAAATCCAGAGTTTAAAGATCCTAGTGCTCCAACTAGGGAAGAGCTTGCAAATATAAAGATTTGGATGAAGAAGGATGCTCAAGCAAGGAGCATAATCTACATGGCAGTGAATGATTATTTTCTTCCTCATATTAGAGGACTTGAAAGTGCAAGTGACATATGGAATGCTTTGGAAGAGCATTTTCAGAATATAACCAAATCAAAGAAAGCTTCATTATGGGCAGAGGTTACTACATTCAAGAAGAAGGCTTCACAATCAATATCTGATTATGTGACAAAGATGAAAGACATTGTTGATTCTTTAGGTGTAGTTGATGAAGATATTGAAGAAGATAAGTTGGTAAAGGTAATTCTGATGATAGAAAATCAACACATGGATACTTGTGTTATGTGGGAGATAAGCTAATTTCATGGTGCTCTAAGAAGCAACATACAGTTCCTTTATCATCTACAGAAGCAGAATACAAAGGCATGGTAGAAGCTGCAAAGGAAGTAATATGGTTAAAGACTCTTATGAAGAGTTTTGATATTGTTCATAGTACTCCTATCATTTGTGGAGACAATATGAGTTCTTTATATTTGCTAGCAAATCATGTGTTCCATGCTAGAACTAAACATATTGAGATTCAGTATCATTTTTAGAGAGAGAAGGTTGTTGATAAAGAAATAGACGTTATTCATACTCCTACAAAAGATCAACTTCCAAATATGATGACAAAAAGCTTGGATGGACCAAAGTTGCAGAGGTCTAAAGATATGGCAGGAATAAAGAAGATGCAGGTAATCACAACTGATGATTGAGGGGGAGCTTTTGGTGCTAGACAATCAACAATTGGTTATTATATAAAGCCTAGAAGTGAAGAAATGAAAAAAAAATTGAAGTCCAACTTCATGGAGTAAAGAGGAGATTCAGATAGTAAAGTTCTTTAAAACATATATACATTAGCTTTATGAATGCTTCAATATACTTGAAGTAATGACGAATCAATATTCATATGTATATATAGATACGTGTAGATGGTCGTATTAGAAGAATGAGATGAAGCATAGATGAAAAATGATGTGTATTGGATGTATCATCAATCAGATGTATGAAGAGTTGAATAGCAAGAATGGTCAGAGAATTGCGCGTCGATCTTTTCTCTAGTTCTCCTTCTGTGTTTGATTTTATCAGAAATATTTTTGTACAAATCTAAGTCCATAGTTAATCTATCTATGGTTAAAGTTTGAGAGTTCAATTGCAAATAGGCTGAGAGAATTTTGTGTAGGAACACTTATATGTGAGAAAGTGTTGAGTGTCTTCTGAAACAGACAGAGTTTCGATGGTCAAAGAAATGATCAGTTCTTAGTGCACAGTGTAACGTTTTACACAAATGAGGAGTCAAAATCTAAGTTGGATGGTAATCCATCTATGGCTAAAAGCATTTGCTTAAACGGGTTCTAGATTGGGAGAACTATGTGTTAGAAGTTGCAGGTGTCAAAATCGACTTTACAGGAAGGCAGTTTCAGACATAGGTAGATTGTTTGAAGCATTTCTCATAATCTACTGAGGCTTTTGAAGTTTTTTAACTTGGAGGAGGTGCACAATATCTAGATGACACATTCTACAAAGTTTCATCAGAAACTTTACACAAATGATTAATCAATGAGTGATTAATGTGCAGCAGACTTTTCTGTAAAATGACTTTCTTCAGAGTTAGCTAATTTCTTGATAGTTTGGTTGATTGTCTTCAAAAACTTGGTTGGAGTTTAAAGTTATTCTTGATATAGAGGTGGTCTAACATCAAGGATAGCTTGTTCTTTTTGGAGATAAACACTCTCCATCAGTGGTAGGAAGTATCAAAATTGAGGAAAAGGAAGACCCGGACTGCTGCAGATATTCAAATTTCACACCTTGAAGGTTCAAAAGGATAAAGTGTGGAAGAAAGACTGAAGGAAGACACACAAAGGCAATCAAAAGGATCAGAAGGAGTAAACTTTGAAGCTAAGGTACATTCATTTCTTATAAGGATTAAAGATTTGATAGTACAGGTGAAGCAAGGATGGGAGATAGTCTCCAAATTGAGAAGTTGGATAGAGAGAACTATCCAGCTTGGTCTATGAGAATGGAATCTCATCTTATGAGCAAAGATGTGATGGGAAACATCACAGGAGAGGAAGAAAAGCCATAGTTTAAAGATCCTAATGCTCTAACTAGGGAAGAGCTTGCAGATATAAAGGTTTGGATGAAGAAGGATGCTCAAGCAAGGAGCATAATCTACATTGCAGTGAATGATTATTTGCTTCCTCATATCAGAGGACTTGAAAGTGCAAGTGATATTGCGAATGCTTTGGAAGAGCATTTTCATAATACAACCAAATCAAGGAAAGCTTCATTATGGGTAGAGTTTACTAAATTCAAGAAGAAGGCTTCACAATCAATATCTGATTATGTGACAAAGATGAAAGACATTGCTGATTCTTTAGGTGCAGTTGATGAAGATATTGAAGAAGATAAGTTGGTAAACGTAATTCTGATGATAGAAGATCAACACATGGATACTTGTGTTATGTGGGAGATAAGCTAATTTCATGGTGCTCTAAGAAGCAACATACAGTTGCTTTATCATCTACAGAAGCAGAATACAAAGGCATGGTAGAAGCTGCAAAGGAAGTAATATGGTTAAAGACTCTTAGAAGAGTTTTGATATTGTTCAGAGTACTCCTATCATTTGTGGAGGCAATATGAGTGTCACATCATGGGTTATTCACATCATGGCCTATGGCAGATCATGGTGTATTACCACATGGGAAAGTTTATAAGGTAGAAGATTGAGTAAGAATATATATGATATTATGCTACTACTTTGAGTAGTCGCTCATATGAGAACTGAAAGGGCAGCAGCTCGGGCGTGGTCGGGTGGATGAACAACTAACGAATCTTTGTGTCGGCGCGAGCTCGTTATGAGCATCATCAAAAGAATGGATCTACGTTATACTGGTATCAGAGCAAAGGTTCTGTCATATTCCTGCATGTGCGCGCAGACAATGTGAGGCGCAGGTATTGAACCTACAACCTCATGGAGCAGATACAAATGAGCTACCCACACCACCAATGGAGTTTTGGTGTTACTAGCTTATCGGTAGCACAAGTAGTTGTTAGGGAATTTGAATGATGTATGTTAAAAGAAGATTTCTCAAGCACGGGCGTTGAGTTCATGAGCAATAGCAGTTTAGTTTGTGTACTCTCGGTGAGATGCCATGTCGGGCACGTGCAGTAAAAGATAAAGAATACAAAGCTATCTCCTCTATTTGCTATATTCACTCCATGATCGAGAACATACAGGCCTGAAGATGCAAATTGGATGCACCTACTGCATTTAAGGGGTACGTGTATGAAGAGCATCCCTTCCATGAGCTTGTGAGTACCATGGCTCCAAAGTAAAAGAGGATGGAGGTCTCTCTTAACCACAGGTATGAGTTTTCTTGTTATTCTTAGAAATTAAGAGACAAGGGCAACTCTTTGAGAAGGGCAAGGAAGGAGGGAAATCATGCACATGGAGAGTATGAGATATGTACTCTCACCTAGAGTTAAGGATTCTCTCAAAATATAACAAATGGTAAGCTTTAAGCACTTCCAAAGTAGCGTATTTTTATGATTTTTTTACATAAATTTCAGAAGCTATTTTGATAAATAGCCATTTTGGGAAGGGGAAAAGAGGAGGTATTTTTTATGGATTTATGGAAAAAACCATCCACAAATCTAGTATAGTGTTTTGAATTTCATATAAAATTAAGAAATCCAAAAGATACCTCAGTTTGATGGGAGTTTGAAGCTCCACAAAACCCCCTTCCATCACAGTTTGACAAAAAATTTCAGCACCTAAATTTAAGAAATTCCCATTTTGGAAGAGCGAAAAAGAGGTGCATTAGTTATGGATGGATGGGAAAAAGTATATATACTGAGAGTATATGGGCTTCACAAAGGAATCATAAGATTCATTAACAGGATAAGTTAAGGAGGAATTTTGGTTCCTCAAAGATCCCCCTTCCCGCACTTTTGGAAAAATTTCAGATGTTAATTTTTGCCAAACTCCACTTCTAGGAGTAAGAATAAAGATCATTTAAGAGGCTTCCCATGGATTATTAAATAAAATCCAAGAGAAATCCACATTTAGAGTTGATTAGAAGCTTGCTAAGACCTCCCATTTAAGTTTTTACATGAAAGTAAAAATCTTGATTTAAGCCTCTTTTGGGGAGCGAATTAGCATGCACGAAGGGAGGATTTGGAAAGGTCAAAATAGGCCTGAGCATCTTCATATACCAATCTCTGAGATTATAGAGAGAATTTTAGCATTTGCTTGATGGAAGAATGCTTTTGGGCACCCCAAAAATCACATTTTTACACTTTTTCCAGCCCCTCCAACAGTCCACTAGTTTGGCATGTCCCACTTGGAATGGCCATATCTTGAGCTAAAAAACTCCAAATTGGATGTGCTATGGCTCGTTTCGAAGAGCACAAGGTCTACTTTCCGTTTCTAAAAGAAATTTTGGAAAATAAGTATTTTTTCAGGTCTGTACAACTCTGCAAAGTCTGAATAGTTTTTGGCAACTACCTTCCGGGAGCCATATCTTTCAAACCGCGAAGGGGATTTGAGTAATTTCACTTTGATATCTTTGCACATGCTATATATTTCAGTTTATGAACATTTGTAGGTCCTAAAGTGGTTTTTACAGGTCTAAAGAAGGATTACTAATGCATTTTTTGAGTAAATTTTGCATTATTCTAGTAATCATTTGACCATGCTTTATGTTTTGGGGAGTGCTCGGATGTTTTCGGACACTTCAAAGTTTATGTTAGGACCTGAGGAGGAAGGTGCAAAGGTCTCGAAGCTTGTTGAGAACGATTGGATGCATGCAATTCCAAAACCAAACTACTCAGGGACGTATGCTTTATGCTTCAGGCATTTTATTTTATGTTATGGCATGTTTTGTATGTACATGCACAGATTGGATCACATACATCAAATCTTGATCATTGTTTAAATTCTTAAAATATGGATCAATAGGCAAGAAGTACACTTTTTTATTGTTTGTAGGAAACAAGATTGCAGAAACTATATGGCTATGCAACACAGAGAATTGTTGCTAGCAATTGCTTTTATGTTTCTGTAGGTTATGGAGTCCATATATGAGTTTATGGTGTGCATGCCATGGGCCTTTCAATCCCTATGTTGTTGGGTGGCCTATGTGCCACTGAGCTTATGGTAAAATTTTTTTGGGATTCCATTTCCTTGGGAAATACTATCAAAAACTTTCCCCTCTCATGGCGTTATATACGCACTTGCCTTTAGGTAAGAATGTTATGGCATGGTAACATGCCCTTTCTGCAAACTTCAATAAAGTGTAGGCATGCTTCTAAGCATGTATTTGATGGACTTAGTACCATCATAGTATTATACATAAGGCAACTTCAGTAGTAACAGGATCCCTACACATAATCCTTATGGATTTAGACCATAGGATTGCTAAGGGAAGGAGCTAAACCTTCACCATTAGTAATGTGCACAAGCAATCCTATAGGTTTTAGGAAGTTGCATACAAGCACGGGAGATACGTTTATGATAAACTCCAATGTAGTGAAGATTTATTTATCTTCAAAGGAAGTCTCACGGGATAATTAAGAGACTATGGGGTATCATGATGAATACCCAAAGAGTGACTAGATTCACTCATGCACATCACTTGACCAAATAGTGAAGCTTTTCTGCTACACTACTAAGGAAACCAATTAGATGGGATCACAAAGATGGGTTTCATGAAACAACATCGACATGTGCTTAGATGATTCGAGTGATGATTAGCAAGGCCACAGGTATGGCACTCGCTCTATGGTATAGAGCATAGATCCCTTAGTCAGGAATAGTTTGGGTACCCAATACATATATATGTATATCGGGATCTATAGAGAGGTACTTAGAATTGGTCTTGGTACCTAGGAACAAGTTGGTTTGGAACAGAAGGGGATATCTATTGTCACATTGTTGACTAGAACCAAACTATACTAGTTCAAGGATATGGGACTCATTTGAGTCCACTGACATGATTTTAGGATATGGGATTCATTAGAGTCCACCTGCATATTCCATTACATATGTATGACATATACATTCGATAATGACAACATGAATTTGAAGAAGTTTTCATTGGTATGGGACGATGGAAATGACTTCCCTTTGAGCACTCTTCTTCTATGGCCAGGGAGAAAAGGACTCATCATTCATGGCATCATGTCTCACTAGATCAGAGGAAAGCTCTTAGTAGACATCTCCTTAGGATTGGAAGTTATCCTTCATAGTTAGGGAAGATTTATTCTTCCTGTAGAGAATGTAGTAGGTGATTTTATCACCATGGACATCACATACTCATGTTGTGGTTTTCAGGAAGGATAATTCCATCAATCTCATTGGATCGTATAGATCCATGCAGAGAGTATGGTTGGCAGAGATAGTTTTTTACTATGGATACACATGAGATTACGGTATCATGTCACATCATTGCTGACCATTTTAGTAGAGGGCTTTGACCCTTATTATGAATTTATTTTCTCCACTTTTCACTACATACACCTTCATTAGTTAGGGGAGATCTGTTCTCCATCTTCATAGGAATATATGTAATGAGGGATTATGTATTAATTATGGAAGAGAGGACGAATAAATTCATGAGTTTCTCTTTGAAGGAAAGGAGAAAGTGGGAATCAGCTCAGAGATCCCACAGCTCAGAGATCGATGATAGATCTCACTTTAGTTCAATGGTCTCACTTGAGCTCCTACTCTTTCAAAGAGAAAGAAGGAAAGGAAAACATGATTTCTTCATAGGAGAAGAATAGATTATGTTTTCCTTTAGAGAGAAGAGGTGTTTAGGAAACATCTCTTAGTCTATATTTCAAAGAAGGAATTCTTTTCCTCTACTTTTCAATGTAATTTTCCTTCACATGAGAGTACGATTCTCCATTATTTTGGGAGGAAAAAGTATGGAGAGCTTATATATGTGTTCTCAGTTATGGATGAGTAGAACAAACGGATTCAAAGGAGTCTCTTCCGAAGGGAAAGGGAAAGGGAAAGTGGAATAGATTCCACTACGAGAGCTCTTTTCCTTAGATGAGACAGAGAGAGAGTTTTACTTTCTCATTTAGTTTGTCTAGATAGAAGTGTCACTCTTCTATCAAAGACAAGAGGGAGATCAGTTAATCATGACAGTTAGATTGAGTCTCACTTGTAAACTCTGGAGAGAAGCAGTTATGTTACTCTAGTGATGGTCTTTGACTAGATGAGATAATCTGGTTATTGACATTAGTTAAACTGGGAGTAGATTGATGATACTTCTCTTTTGAGTTTCTAGGATATAGGGATATATCTAACCTATTGGGATACCAAACTCTTAGTTGATGCTTCATCATGAGGATGATGTGTGAGCATCAGTTAGGAGAATGGGTACTTATGGATTATTTGAATCTCAAAGAGAATGCTTTTTGCATTCATATGGCAAACTACAGGGAAGAGAATATTTTAGAGTTTGCACTAGTGCCTATAGATGCTCTTCCAATAGAACTTAGTCCACAGGTAATGGATGAAAAACCACAGACTTCTTGGTTGGTGAAATGTAGAGATTGCATTTTACTACCGTGAACTAGATGATGGATTTGCATAGTTCACAAGGTAGTTTAGATTAAACTATTACTTGTGATTACACTCACGGTTAGGAAGACCTGGAGTGTTATGATGGCAATCTATCATTTAGTTTTAGATGGGTTTGGAGTCAATTGTTATGGGACTTTGTTCTATATTTCAGAGGATTCTATGGTTTATTATCTCCATTATGGTACGGTCAAGCTTATAAGTTTGGCACTTTACACTTGCTTCTTATACTATTACTCCATAGAGTATACATCATATGGACTTAGGTCATGAGTTGTATGGCATGGGAGTGCTAGTGTGGAAGTAGAGAGTGCATGGGAGATATTAAACACCATTTATTTGGTTTCCCACCATTGAGATGATCTCATATGAGGCTTCTTAAGGGGAAGGATATGGGGAAACAACACACAGATATGACCATGTACATAGAGTACATGGGGTTCAGGGGAGTCCGAGCACTTTCTTCTACCAATATGGACATTTCATCTACATTTTCGAGGACAAAAATGCTTTCAAGGGGAAGGAAATGTCACATCATGGGTTATTCACATCATGGTCGGGTGGATGAACAGCTAACAAATCTCTGTGTGGGCACGAGCTCGTTATGAGCATCAGCAAAAAATGGATCTACATTATAATGAGTTCTTTATATTTGGTAGCAAATCCTGTGTTCCATGCTAGAACTAAACATATTGAGATTCAGTATCATTTTTTGAGAGAGAAGGTTGTTGATAAAGAAATAGAAGTTATGCATACTCCTACAAAAGATCAACTTCCAAATATGATGACAAAAAGCTTGGATGGACCAAAGTTGCAGAGGTCTAAAGATATGGCAAGAATAAAGAAGATGCAGGTAATCACGATTGATGATTGAGGGGGAGCTTTTGGTGCAGGACAATCAACAATTGGTGATTATATAAAGCCTAGAAGTGAAGAAATGAAAAAAAGATTGAAGTCCAACTTCATGGAGTAAAGAGGAGATTCAAATAGTAAAGTTCTTTAAAACATATGTACATTAGCTTTGTAAATACTTCAATATACTTGAAGTAATGACGAATCAATACTCATATGTATATATAGATACGTGTAGATGGTTGTATTAGAAGAATGAGATGAAGCATAGATGAAAAATGATGTGTATTGGATGTATCATTAATCAGATGTATGAAGAGTTGAATAGAAAGAATGTTCAGAGAATTGCGCGTCGATCTTTTCTCTAGTTCTCCTTCTATGTTTGATTTTATCAGAATTCCTTTTGTACAAATCTAAGTCCATAGTTAATCTACCTATGGTTAAAGATTGAGAGTTCAATTGCAAACAGGCTGAGAGAATTTTGTGTAGGAACATCTATATGTGAGAAAGTGTTGAGTGTCTTTTGAAACAGGTGCAGTTTTGATGGTCAAAGAAATGATCAGTTCTCAGTGCACAGTGTAAAGTTTTACACAAATGAGGAGTCAAAATCTAAGTTGGAAGGTAAGCCATCTAGGCTAAAAGCATTTGCTTAAACGGGTTCTAGATTGGGAGAACTATGTGTTAGAGGTTGCAGGTGTCAAAATCGACTTTACAGGAAGGCAGTTTCAGACATAGGTAGATTGTTTGATACATTTCTCATAATCTACTGAAGCTTTTGAAGTGCTTTAACTTGGAGGATGTGCGCAACCTCTATGCGACACGTTTTACAAAGTTTCATCAGAAACTTTACACAAATCATTAATCAATGAGTGATTAATGTGCAGCAGACTTTTCTGTGAAATGACTTTCTTCACAGTTAGCTAATTTCTTGATAGTTTGGTGATTGTCTTCAAAAAATTGGTTGGAGTTTAAAGTTATTCTTCATATAGAGGTGGTCTAACATCAAGGATAGCTTGTTCTTTTGGAGATTAACACTGTCCATCATTACCTCCCAATGTAGTTTCTTCAGTTTAGTTGAGCCTACCCGAAAATGGAATACTGTCACATGTGCTTATAACTCCTCTTATAGTGTGATGGGAGTTGGTAAGATCGTTTTGAATACTATGGATATTAGTTCTTTCACATTGTTTTGGCTACACCTACAAAAATATGAAATGGTGTCATCTATGCCCAAACTTGAGGCACCTTGTAAACATGTTTGTGAAGGCTATACTCGTGGGCAAAATGCAGAATTCCTCCTTCCCAAAAGATGTTTCAATTTCAGATACTAAAAAATTTGAGCTTCTTCATAGTGATGTGTTTGGTCCTATGTAGATACCCTCTTTTGGGAACTAACTTTACTTTGTGACTTTCAATGATGATTTTTCCAAGAATGCATGGGCTAAACTATTTATGTGCTTCAAACCGTTTCTACTTTTGGATGAAAATTTTTCAACATGCAAAATGGGCACTCTCCATTCTGATCAAGGGTGGGGAAACATGTCTTTCGGTTTTAATCCATTTCTATCTGAATGTGGGATAAAACATCATTGTACGATGTCATATACACCTCAATAGAATGGAGTTGCTGATAGAAAGAATGGATCACTCATGGAAATGGCCAGTAGTTATATGATTATAGTTTAGAAGCACAATAAAGATCACAAACTTCTTCAGAGTGATGAAGATTTTCAAGAGCACTCATGAGTTCATGAATATGCTAAACTTCATGATGTTTCCTCTTCATATGAGAGGACATTTTACCACTTTTCAAAGTGAAATATTAGATTTCCACAGTGTGGATATGCTTTTTAGATACCTTATGCATGAATGTGAAGCGATTTTAGTTACAGAAACATAGATATGACGATATCCTAGTTGTTTTTTTGTACTTTGGCTGTTAAACTTTTGTTAACCATAACTTTTGTTAACTTGTTTTGGCACTTTGGCTATTAAGATTTTGTTAACCATATTAGACTTTTGTTCCTCTTTCGAATGTTAAGTCACATGCAAGTGAAGACCCTCGACCTTATGAGTTATGCATTATCCATTCATAACCAAATTCAACTATTCATTATACAAAATATTAGATGAGCTTACACATTTCCAACATTTGTCACCTTCAGGCTTTGGATATTATATTGCTAATCCAACTTGTAAGATCCTTCTAGATAAGTGAACCCATTGAAGAATCGTACTCAAATTGGAGAGAGATCAAGAGTCTACTAGTTTCAATGATCTTGTAAAGTCAAATCCAACGCAGAATTATGGACAGTCCAACTTTCTTTCGACCGAAAATATGAATTCAAGTTGATCTCGCTTCCTCAAATCATTATAACTTCTCATTTTCACTCAGATTTTCATAAGTAAAAAGTTACATTTATCCAAATTCAAATAAAGCCATAAGAACTATCTAAGCGAGTTGAAATATAAATAACATGATCCAATCACCTACAGAATATAAATAAAACTCTCTCGATATGATGGACATTGATCAATACGTCTTCACAAATTGAACTTTTTCTGGTCAGTTCAACCCTTATGGATTATTAAGGCCACCTTTCCTACAAATGCATGAAGGCCTTTATCTATGGTTTCTAGATTGTTAGAGGTCATAGGAGATCCCAACTATTTATGGTTCTCGAACTCTTAATTATTCAACGATTATATTATTATACAAAAATGATAATTATTCATCGACATAAATAATAACTGCTGTTTATGAGGAAGATCGCATATAATTAATGTCATAAATGAATTCTTATATAATTTCATAAATGAATAATTTCATCTATAAATGTGATATTGATCTGTGAATAATTTCATCAAACGAATTATTAAATAGGGGAACTTCGCATCCACAAGTTAATTTCGAGAATAGTTTGAAAAAATGAAAGAGGACAGATATGGAGAAGCACATTATTTCCTTTAAAATTTAGATATCATATATTTTATCATGGAAGAACTCGATCTTCTATTCCTTCCAAGAAATTGATTACATTGGTTGATTTGCGGCTAAACAATGGTGAATCCGCTAAGATATTAATACTGCAGGGATTAACCCACATAGATAGGTTAATATTGTACATGGTGGGTCATCTTTCCTGCAAGAGAAGAACCACATAACTTATTAGCATTTATTTATAAAAACCCTAGAAATGTGATGCGAAATTCCAATCCTAAAGTTTTGAAAGTAATTAAACTTACAAGAACTCTTTTCATTTCATTGATAACCATCCTAGGGTTGGATTTTGTGCTCGTATAGATGTCAAGCTCATTGCATATCTAGAAAACAAAAAAAAAAAATTCAATTTTGTTTTTTTTTAACAGTTAGGTATAAGATAATTTCTTTTATGAATATGGACCAACCTTAAACCATTGAGATAGCCTTGACCTCTTCTCGAAAATGTCATAGCAATATATCTCTTGTAATATGATGTTATACCTCTCTATGAATGGTAGATAAGAAAAGTCCACCTATCCACAAAAATAGCATAAGCATTCATATGAACACTATTTACGAATGGATGATTGAATGGCCTTGGGAAATACCACACTAATAGACCCGAGGAAATACGGTCCTTGCTTGCAACATTTTCCTAAATAGCCCTCGAGGCGATCAAAATATGAACCTATTTGTTCAGAAAAATTATCATTAATCAATATAACTTTATTATGTATGAAAATTACCAATCTTGCGTGCCTACATACATCCATTCACACACACATGAATTATTAACGAACACAAATTGAACTAAAAATGAGGGTCATTAGTATTTTCATCAGTAAGGTTCTTTTTTTTTCGGGAAGCATTAATTTGATCCATGAATACACATTTCCGTCGACATATAGGTCGATATATGAGTCGGATACCACACACACAAGCGCACACACACACACACACACACACACACACACATATATATATATATATATATATATATATATATATATATATATATATATATATATATATATATATATATATATATATATATATAAGTTTATGGATGGTTATAGCGATGGATATAGTGATGCTTATATCAATTTTATTGTATATATAATTTTCGCATTGACAAACGGACCTATCTAATAATAGAAAACAAATAACTCCCAACTAATATACCTACCACCTTATTAATGGTTTTACCGATAGGTCAATGTATATAAAAGAAAACATGCAGAGTGTGCAACACTCACTTTTTTCATGTATCTCTCTTTTTAGTCTTACTCTCTCTCACCCTCTTACTCACTCTTACTCCCTCTCTATCACTCTATTTCACTAGTTTTGTTCTATAACTACTTTCATTTAGTGCGTTTTGATGTACATCAATGATTACGAAGCTTCTTGTTTAATATATATATATATATATATATATATATATATATATATATATATATATATATATATATATATATATATATATATATATATATATATATATATATTTATATTTATATTTATATTTATATTTATATTTATATATATATATATATATATATATATGTATATGTATGTATGTGTGTATGTTTGTGTGTATATATGTATATACGCATGTATGTATGGATGTATATATATATATATATATATATATATATATATATATATATATATATATATATATATATATATATATATATATATATGTGTGTGTGTGTGTGTGTGTGTGTGTGTGTTTGTTTGTACATATGTTCGTAGGTATATATGTAAGTATTTATGTGTATTTGTATGTATACATTTATTTGTGTATGTATGTATGTATTTGTGGGTGTGGGTGCATATGTTAGGAGCTCCGTTCTCTCTTTATGAGGTTAATAATACCTTTTTGAAAATTATCATCAATGAGCCTGAATTAATGTGTTACAACATTCATTTGAAGGAGGGCCAATTTCTAACAAGTTTTGAAAAAGTATGGATGAATATTTTTTATTTTCAGATTTAAGCTTGTCTGAAATTCTGGCTGTATAACTTCAAACGCTTTCCTCATATAATCTTTGAATATATAAACGCAAATAAGATATCAAGCATATATATTCACATGATTTTAAAACGGAGGAAAATAGTTTAAAAATATCAATATATCAGGTAATTAAAAGAATAACGGAATTCAGTAATTGATTCCTAATATCAAAGTAACAATATTTGAATTGACTACTTGATCGCTAAATGAAAAAAATCATTAAATGTACAGTTTTACATGTTAAAAAAATATATGTTCTTAAAATACTTAGAAGATTTGTATGCAAGAATTCGGAGATGGTTAATTTATTTTAATATTGCAAAAAGTTTAGTTTAATATTTAATGATTTCTCATTCTTTTAACCAATCATACATGAAAAGAAATCTTACCAATTTCTTTTCCAAGTTGAATCTTATTTAATGGCTTCCTCTTTAGAACATTGAAAAAATGGTTGTTCAACGCATCAAGATAGCGAAGGAGGTCATACGTCATTGCCTGCTTTGACGAATCCTAATATGAAGAAAATGATTGTAAAAATTAACAAAATGATTGTAAAAAGTTTTTATAAGAAAATGATTGTAGAAATTAATCTCTTATCTTTAAAGAAATATTTCATTGAGAATTAGTTGGACTAATTCATACCAAAAGAAACAATTTGGGTCCACTGAATTTTTCATCCATGTATTTGATAATGTCTAAGCTCTCAACAATAATTTTCCCGTTGTGTTCCAACGCCGGAATCTGTAAAGGTAATGACCAAATGAGAAACTAAATAAAAGATAAGGAAATACTTAACGATGATTCATTAATAATATGACCTTCTATATGCAAATGGTGATTCTAGAATCATACCTTTCCAAAGGGCGAAATCTTTTCGATGTACCATTTTGGTTTGTCAAGGATGTTGATGGATAAAAGCTCCATATTTTCAACACCCTAATAATTTAATTAGAAATGTCAGGTATTAAAATGTTCAATCAATATGTTTCTATTATTCTTTTACATTTCAAGGACAAACGTAGACATAACATACAAATTCACATAGACATATGAGCACACACCCACACACACATTTTTTCAATGTATATACGCATACACACACATACATACATACATACCTACACACAAATCCATGCATACATAAATACACATGCATGCTCACATAGATACATACAAACATATTTAAAAACATATATACATACATATATACATACCAATTTTGTTACATACAAACATAAGTACATATGTATACATATAGACATACTTATCGTGTGAATTTTTACATGCATGAACACATGAACAAACATGCACTATGTGCATCAAGCACGTCTACATGATACATTAGAATGTCCAATACTTTGTTACTAACAAAAGGTAGAATTCTTGGCTTTGATGGAGCGAAAGAGTGGGGGAATCTAGCCATATTGTGCGAAAATTATTGATAATCTCAACTTTCAATGAAATTTGATATTTCAGATGGATTCAAGCATTATTTGATTGAGTGCTCAATGAAGCTCTAGGAAGTTATGAATGGAGATGAATGCTCTACGAAGCATGGGTGAAAGAAATTTATTTCGTTGGATAGATGGAATTGCTTGCAATTTCATAACACCATTTTACCCTATCTTTGAAGAACGATGAATTTCTAGACGTAAACCAAATATTTTAGAAATTCATGATGTTGCTTTTTTTTCTTTTTTGATGCTCATAGTATGAATTTATATGGGTTTAATTCCGTGAGAGACAGGAACACATCAAGATATTATGTAACACCTTTTGAGACTCTTCATTGTGGCGCCAAATTTTTCACTTATAATTTGGGTGCTTCAAATGAAAAGGAGGAAAAGGTTTCAAATTAATTTTTATGGAGGATATATAAGTATGTCTTCAAAATCATTAATGTTTTACCTTATAGTTCTTTGCAATCCAAACTCGTTGTGAGTATGGGCAACTGGTGCTTACGTAAAGCCTTGCGAAAACAAGAAACGGGATAAACATGTATTAGTATTAAAGATTGGTAAATCCAGAAGCTCATTTCGTGAAATCTCAATTCTTTGCAAGCATCCACAAACGATACACTAAATTATTTTTTTGTAAAGATAGCTTGGAAATGGGAGTTCTTTAGAAAAGAATTCATTGTGGATCAAGAAATGAAATTTTCCACCTTGCTTCTCCAGTTGATGTCGGCAATGAAGTGTATGAATCTGATGAGGCCATCTTAGGCATGAATCTGTTGCACATGAAACAAAAAGCACAACATACATTTAGCCCAAAGTGCTTTTGGAATGCATCTAAGACATTTAATCCGATTAAGTTTCACATGCCTTGCTCCCAATTCAACAATCTCCAACTGATCCATCACGAAAGTTTGATATAAATGGATAGGAAGTAGAGGTTCGGACAAGTTAATCCTGGCTTAATTACAAAAGAAAAGCGATGGATGAGTCATGAGAAACATATTACTTGCAATAGTATTTGATGAGTTGAATAGTTAGTACGTGCTTAGAAAAAGGAAATTAATCAATGTTCTTATTACGTAAAACGTATAATTAAGAGCAGATTAAGAGCGGATTATATATCTACACAGGCACTTGCAGAAATGATTGATCAGAAAAACACAAAGGAAAATGGAAAGGTAGGCAGGTATCTAAATGTATAACTAGATATGTAGGAGAACGATAAATGAATGAACACAAAGAAAGATATCTGAATCTCTGTACAATTCTGCATTCGTATGGCCTAAAATTTTCACATAGACTTGTTAGTTTGAAATACATCCTATCCATGGCGTCTCAGCTAAATGCAGAAATGTGTTTGGGCCATCGCATGCACCGTCGACACAATGCACGCATTCTCTTGCGCGCGAGGTTACTGTGTGATTCTACAACGGGGAAATGGAATACAGTGGTGGTTTCAGAGAAAGCTGGTCTGAGAAAGAGCCCAACCTTAATGAAGGTTTCAAGGATACAAGGCCTCTTAGTTACTTCCCAACTCACATGGTTTCTTAACAAAGAGAACTCAGGTATCTTGAAAAGCTGCCACAGAGATTCAGCGCTCTCTCTCTCTCTCTCTCTCATTACGGTACGCCATCAGAAACCTGACATCGTAGCTTTGGAGTCATTGTGAAGTAACTATTTGTAAGCTTATGAGAAGCTTAGTGGAAGAGAGAGAGAAAGATGGGAGGTGAAAAGTGTGTGTGTGTGTGAGAGAGAAAGAGAGAGAGAGAGAGAGAGAGGGGTCGCACAGTAGAAAATTACATTGAATCAGAAATTCACAGACGAAACAACCTGTAATCTATGAATATTAAATGAGTTTAGATCACTATATAAACATGTTGAAAGTACGACTTATCTAGGTCGCCATCGACTACTGTTTTTCGAATTCTCTCATGGAGAGAGAGAGAGAGAGAGAGAGAGATTACACAGTCGTACGCCTATAATCAATTGAAAATCGACGAATGAGCGAGCAAAGATGAAATGTCCGCACTGTTCAATGAGTTTACCGGACTTCAATAAGAAACATACTCAGAGAACGACTTACTTAAGAGGAGGTTGCGTTCAACTCCTGCTTCCCGAGTTGTCTCATGTCCTGACTTGCGCATTGTCGTTTATTTTTTATAGACGCTGCGTCAATCGTACCGAACCTGCGAGCCTTGGAATTCCGTGCCGAAGCCGAGCCTGCATCTGACCTCTTTCTGTTCTTCTCACTTTTGATTAGCGGATTCTCTTGGAGGCCAAATGATTGGAAATCAAGCTTTCCCTCCGTTGCGCCTTTATCCGATTGTCGTTACTCTTCAAAGTCAGAAAAGAAATCCTTTGGTCATTTGTAAATTCAAGTAGTTTTTACATGCGGCCCTTCACTCCTTTTCCTTTAAAGCAAACAACACAAATAAATTAAGTGCTCAAGAATACGCGACCTCTCGAAAAGGGGAAAGGCCCCTCACTTTACAAGTTCCTACAAATCTATGAACTTTCAAGAAGGAAAAAGTATCGAAATTAGTAATGAGGTATTACAATGAGAGCCATGAGGCTCAAGGAAGGAAACAACCATCTCCACCCTTGGGGCCAATGGAATCCCATGAGCTTCTTTCTCCATGTCTACGAAAGCACACGAACAACACAACGAAGAAGAAGAAGAAGCTTGGAGCAGAACACACAATACTGAATGTATTACCACTAGAATGTACAAAGACAAGTAACCTGTTAGGGATATAGGGGTATATACAAGCCAAGGGAAAAAAACTCCTAATAGAGGGAAAAAAGTGCCCCAACAGTCCTAGAGTGTTCACACACATCACTACCTAAATATATCAACAATCAATAGAAAACTTGAAAGTAAGGATTTTACAACCATTATGAACAACTAAAGATTTCCTAGACTCACAAATGTACTATAGAATAATAATCCACCCAATGTGCCACAAAGCAATATCAAATATAAACCACGACCGCAACACGATTCCTTAAGTAGCTGATGATTTAATTGTAGGTGATGATAATGACAAAAATATTAAAAATGTAAAGCAATTCCTTATGTGGCAATTTGACATGAAAGATCTTGGTGTGTTGTGCTATTTTTTCGGCATTGGTTTAATACATACAGAAATAGGTATATGGTTTTCCCAAAGGCAATATGCATTGTGTATGTTGCAAAAGTATGATATGGAAAATTTCAAGGTAATTTCTATGCCAATAGATTAGAATTTGAACTTGGACACTACCGCACATGAAGCATTGGAATGCTACAATGTATAAGAAAATTGTGGGGAGTTTGATACATCTCACAATTACAAGGCGTGATCTCAGCTGCATTGTGGGACTTGGAGTTATTTTATGCATGTTCCTATGAAATCACATTTAGATGCTTTGAGATGCACTCTATGCTATGTGAGTGCTACTTTGGATTATGCATTGTTTTATGAATTTCCTATGGAATCGTAGGTTCATGGATACACCAATGCAGATTGGGATGTTAGTTTTCCACATAGAAGATCTACTAGTGGTTTTCTATTTTCACTTTGGAGTGTTGTTGTTACATGGAGAAGGAAGAAGCAACTCACTATTGCTTTGTTGAGTATAGAGTTGTGGCAATGGTAGCATGTGCAGCTTCATGGATAGAGATGCTACTTGTAAGTTTAGGCGTAGAAGCAGAGAATTTTGTCATCATTTATTGTGTTAATCTTTGCACCATACAACTAGCATCAAAATTTTGTTTTTTATGCTATAACAAAGCATATCGGGGTACATTATCACTTCCTCAAGAAAAAGATATTAGCAGCTATTATTGAACTTGTTTATGTGAGGAAAGATGAGGAGGTTGTTCATATTTTCACTAAAGCACTTGGAGTAGAGAAGTTGCAAAGTTTCGGAAGATGCTTGGATATTGGACATGTGATGACCAAGGATGACACATACCACTTTTCGTTTCTTTGACATGTATAGTGGTTATGCCGATATATGTCACTACAACATATCAGGGTTATACCGAGGCTTCTACCGAGGAGAATCAACAGGCCCAAATTTGCCCCAACATCAGCGTATGAGTTAGTATAAGCATCGGTAGCAAAGTATCAATATAAGTGTCAGTATAAGCATCGGTAAAAGCATTGGTATGAGCATCAATGATACCGACACTCATATCGACGCTTATATCGGTGACCTGTTGAATGTACCGTCGTGTATACCGATGTCTTGTTGGGAGTATCGATAGGCATACTAACGATCCTATGTGAAAAATTGTTTTTGGGCAGAGTGTGTTGTCTCTTGCTGTAGCAACATTACCATGATGTTGTGTAGCAAAAGACAATACACTCTGCCCAAAGAAAACCAAGTACATGTGACGTGTACTCTAATGGCAACCAAAACATGATTTCATATAGAAAAATACTATCGGACACAAAAGCGATTAGCAAAATTAACCATGAATAATGTACAAAGAAGTTATATATTCCATAAATGAAGCACGTACAAGAGTGTGGCAAAACACTGCCATATATGAGCCAAATAGAAAATGTGGCAAAGCACTTCCATATAGGAACCGAATGCAAAATTATGGTGCACCATTGCCACATATGAGTGTAATACAAAATTCTGGCAAGGCACTACCATACATATGCTCAAGGGAATCAAAACCTTTACACCTACAATCCTACAACAAAGCATATGCATAAAATGAGAAAATTTGACCATGATATTTATAAACAACAACTAAAAATACTAAACCATTCTATAAGTTCACCTCATCATAGATGCTCCCATGAAATGATCGCACCATGTCCTTCCAAGTATAGTGCAACCAATCCATGAAAATATCCATAAGCTTCTTCGGTTTGCATCGGAGGAGAACCCACTGCCAACTCCTATAATAAATATGTAAAATATTAGATGAACATACATGATGTGCTTAACACAAAAAAATTCAATAATTAAAATGATACTTACAAACTGGTCACGCAAATTGTCATATCCGCCGCTACCCAAATGTGACGTTCCAACCGTATCTAAATGTGTGGCCGCCATATCTCGCTACTGATGATATCAGTCAAGAGTATGTTGCTGCTCATTGTGAATCGATTCCCACTCTTCAACATCTAACCATATAGGCTTTGGTAAGCCTACTCTGAAAGCATCACAAGCCTTAGACCCTCGATGAGACATCACCTCACGTGTCATGTGCTGAATCCACTCTAAGCTCACAATAGGATGCCCAGGTGCTGGTCAGTACTCTTCATATATCGACTGTGTGATATACTTTTTGGAATCTTTATCTTGTTCGCTCCATTTCAACATGACAAAATGTCCAAACTATATGGAGCAAAGTTTTCATATGCATTGACACATGGACTTTCTGGTTGCATCCATCATCAGAGCTCCATCACGTATGTGATACATCTTGGAGTCATCATGGTCATGAGCTCCCCAAGGTGTTTGTGGAGATGCCATGTGATCCCATGTGGAGATGTAAGAATATATATAAACCCTAAAAAATCTAAAGATCTATTTTTTAGATATTTTTACATATACTTCATTGTATAAATTAATATTAATCCAAAAACTTTATTTGGGATGTTTTTATGTGTAAAATATTTTATATTTAGATTTCTTCTCTAATTTTTACATACAGTTAATTACATACTTTATTTAGGATGTGTTTATGTGTAAAAACTCAAAAATCCTATTTTGCATATATTTAATTATATATATATATATATATAAACCCTAAAAAATTAAAGATCTATGTAGCTCAGTGATGAGTAGCACCTCCTTTAATGTCAATCCGGGAAGACGTGAGGATGGTATGAAGACCACGAGCAAGTGGAAGCACAAGTGCGTGAGTGAGAAGCACACAAGCATGCACACACATATACGCACACGCACACATACGGCAAGAACAAAGAGAGTAGACAATGGAATCACTTATATTGCAACCCAGTTCTCATACAAGCTCAAAATTATAAGAAGCTCTCTCAAAAATGAGCTCTCTAGCTCTATTTATAGTTTTTGACTAGCTTTGGCCCTGTCCAGACCTAGTGTCCGGCCTAGTTAAAAATTAGGTTCCAAGGCTTATTTGAGGGCTCAAACGAGATCTAAAAAATACGAAAATTGGTAGGCAACTACTTCTAAGGCTCCTCAAGCTCGAGGACTCCTCGGCTTGTACAAAATGGAGCTACAAAAAGGTGAAAATAGTATTTACAGGGGTTTTTAGTGATGAGAATCACTTTTAAATGGTGTAGTGGTTTTGAAAAAAATGAAGGGTTGCCTTAGTGCTAGATCTGCTTGTATGCTCGTACTTGCTTCTTCTCGTATACGGCCAACACTATGAAGGGTTGCCTTAGTGCTAGATCTGCTTGTATGCTCGTACTTGCTTCTTCTCTTATACGGCCAACACTCTCCCCCCCCTAGCGTCTGTCGCCTCTGACAGACCTCTGCTCCACTGTTTGATCAATGTATTCCTGCAGGAGGTCGGTTACCACTTCTTGTTCCTTGATGCGTAGTCCCCGGATCAAGTCTCTTTGGAGGGCATCCCAATTGACCGCACCCGACATATCAGGGTGTGGTGTGGTGTAGAGCTCTGAGTGCATGGTTTGTTCACACGCGAATAGATGTAGCAGGTGGGTTGGGCATGGTGCGAACACTTCGGAGTGTGACTCCCAAAACCCCGTGGTGAACATATCATCAAAGGTTTGCTTGTCGCAGGCAGGGAGATATCTTATTCGTGCATGCCATGCGTAAGCTACTCGAATGCTAGGGGTCATGCTCATGTCATATAGCAAATCATAATTACCATTGATGAAGCCCGGGATTGAAGGCTGGATGTTACGTACATTTTGAAAGGTCTTTAGGACCACTTGCATCATGTCCAAAATTTTGAGCATCATTTGAGCGGCGACATCTGGCATGGGGTGGAGGCGTGGCATCCAATGTCTGATGGTGGCTATCATGTATGATACTGTAGGTGTGCCGGTTGGGGGTGCGATTGCGGGGTAATTGAGCCATTCTTTACAATTTGCGTTGTTCTGAACCTTGATGGCGAAGGCCTTCCATGATCTTCTTCTTTGTACTGGCCCATAACAGGGGTTATACTTCAAATGCATGGGAGCGTGTTCCCATGTTCTCAGCATTTCCGGGTATGTTTCCAGTAATCTTTGCCTCCAAGTAGGTTGAAAAATCGCCCCTTTTCTGGCTGCCTCTGGTATATCTTCTGGTTCGAACTGGGTGGCAAAGGTAGGGCGCTTGTTGGTGACTCGTTTGATCTCTGCGTTGTAGTCGGCCAACAATACAAAATATGGCTTATATTGTAATTCTGAGCTCGTGATGAGTCGTCTAGGAGCAAGGTGCCTGAAATACTCAGATTGAAGTATGGTTTCTTCAATGGCCTTCATTGCTAGCATCTGAGTTGCTACACACTCCTTGTGAGTGTGGCCCATCTCCTCTATCTGCTTCATCCATGCTGACGGGGGTTCCTCATATGTATCCTGGCCTTCCTCCGTAATTCTGCCTCCTGGAAGGGGTTGAGGCTCGTAATTGTCTTCAAATGTCTCCTCCACTGGAATGACTACTGTGTCTTCTTCTATGGTTTGATCAGGTGGGGAGGGAGGTCGTTCACACTGTAACAATTTAATTTTTAGTTCTGCCACCTGTTGCCGTAGCTCAAGTACCTCATTGGTTATTGGTAATTCTGGCTCTGGTGAGGTTGCAGCGTTGGCCATCTCTTTAGGTTCGTGTTGGTGTGGTGTAGGCACTTGGGCTTTCTGTAGGTCTTTGACTTGGTCAGCAAGCTGATCATGTGCTTCTAAGAGATTGGCATAGGTTTCCAATACTTGTTGTATGGTTTCTGAGGGGATGGCTTGACGATGAAGGCTAGCCCACAATCAAGACAAATTTGGGTGCCTAAGGCTTGTTGGCGGGCTCAAATAGCTACACCAAGACCACACCCTAGACAGCATGATCTATTCACCCGCACAGCCGGCATCTACTCGTTTTCAACACTCAAGAACACACTAAGGCCCATAAGCACGAACATAATCACTTGTAAATGGGTCCCTAAAAAGCCTCATTTTCAAGCCGACACGCCCATAAAGCTCTCGAAAGTCCCTACGGAACCAAGAGCAAAACCTATCCGCTGCATTTGGCAGCCTAAGACGTGTAACAAACCCCCGGACCCCAATTGTAAATCCATGATAACCTACTAACCCCATCACTATCACACTACATCATTTCATTTAACTCTTAGGTGTACTGAGCTCCTAACCACACACACACTCACACCAAGCACTTACTAACCCATTATTCGCTCCCAACCCTCGTGTTAATAATGTAATGGGAACAACAACAGTTCTCCCCTGTCCTGTACAATGTTAACACATGTTGTATATTCTCACAGAGACAGGTAGCAAGAAGTAACATGGCCGATACGGTAGGAACCAGCTCCCAGGCAGGCACCAGCCCCCAAGTTGTGGACATTGAAAGCCTTCTGGTAGAGGAGGAATTAAAGGAACGACCAGCGGCATTAAGGGCATTACATGCCATCCCGATTCAAAATCCTCCACAAGGTCACACAATGCCAGTGGGAAAAACCTCACACTGGTTCAGTGATGTTGCGGGACCTCTGGGCGAAGGCACATACATGTGGGAGTCCGAGGTAGAATTCAATGGACATTGGGGCAGATACCACTTCTTTACCAGAGAGTTTGAAAAGCTACAGAATAACGAAGGACTGAAGCCGATATGGAAGAAAGCTGGGCTTTATGATTATTTCAAGTTCCAACTACCAAAGCCCGATTTTCTAAGGTGCTCATACCTGATTAGCACTCTCACTCCAAGCAAAGACAAAAAAGGATACAGCTCCTTTGTGCTTCCCTCACTCACAAGGGGCAATGAGCTGAAGCGTTTCCGCTTAACTATCAACTTGGTAAGAGAAGCTCTTGATATGCACGGAATGCACATTCCTACGGAGAAGGAGACTATGGTCCCCGATAATATGAAGAACAGGAATTTGACAAAACTAAAAGACATGGTGGCGATGACTCCCACGATAGCCATTCATTTACGTATGGTCATGCAACACTTCGCATTCCCCGCGCAAGACAGGTTCACAATGCCTCCCAAGAAGATCTGGTTTAGCCTCTACTTAGCGGATGCCTTTGATTTGACCATCAATATGCCCCACTGGGTTATCGATCAGATCCATATGGCTCATCAACGATGGTACAAGAAACAGAAATCTGTACTCTATGGATGTTGCGCGCTCACCAGAATCATCTACAGATGTCTCGCCTATGATGTACCGGTGCAACGGGCCCTCATTTGGTCCAGAGCACAAGAGTTTCAACGTAGATTGTCCGCTGTCGGACCTCCCTCTAAGAAGATGAGAGGCACCGTACAGATGCCCTGTGCACAACCCCGCGGTGCAACCCTAACACCAGAAACAACTCCAAGGCTTCCTCGAAGGGTGCAACCTTTCACTATCAGGTTACCCAGGCACAGCACAGAGGGCCCTAACCTTGTGTTTCCACCAGTGCCAACTGATCTGGAATTTCCTCATGGATTTACTTTGGAAGATCTAACGGATGAGGAAGTGGCTAGAATTATTGAAGCCGTTAATGCGGAAGTTGAGGCAGAGCAGGGTAGTGGACAACAAACGGCCGCACAACAACCCCAGACAAGACAACCAGAAGTGGTAGAAGTGGAAGATGAAGGAGAAGGAGACCAAGAGGATGAACAAGAAGGATTTTCTGATGAAGGGGCGCATGACTATGAGCAAGAAGTGATACAGGAGTTAGAGGGTGCCCCAGCATATACAAAGGAGCTGAAAAAGCTCTACGATACCATCAACAGGGTCCAACAACAACATAAGTTATCCCTTGCAGCAGGAAAGGCTATCATGCACCAAATCCTTGAGGAGGAAGGAGTTGATGAACAGTATCGTGCCACACTAGATATGATCTCTGATGCCCTAGGAGTACTTGAGGCAGTGCAGACGGCCCTGGCACAATCACGCAGAATGGAAAGAAGATATGGAAGACGTCCCCCACGAGCAGGGAAACAAATGAATGTATTAGGATCAGGACCACAAGGCACCCCCACAAACACGGGCACTACACACACCGCTCACGACACCGAGGAAGCCCATATATCAAGTGCACCTCCATCACCTCCCTTACCACCTTCGCCCCCCTCTCCACCACATTCACCTCCCATTACCAATGTAACAACCACCGTTACCGCCTCCGCGCCCACCGCCATGACTGAAGCACAAACCGCCAATCAACCCACACACCCTCTCAACACCTCCCGTGTATATACCTCGACTAACACTGTAACCCTAACGACAGCTACTGACATTCCCATTCCCCCACTCACACTTTCGGGTAGTTCACATTCACAACTGCACACACCACTGTACACATTCACCACAATCACTGCACCCACAATTCCGCTATTCACAATCACTCCCACTACTGCTTACACCACGGATTTTATGGACATATCACCTTCCACCGCACCTCTCCCTCCCCCCATACCACCACAATCTCCCATTCCCCCACCACCCACTTCACCATTTTCCAGCACGGCATTCACACTTCCCTTCCCCTTTCCCTTCCCCTCTGCACATCACACCCTCCCTGCATCCATCCCCATTAATAATGTATTCAATAATATGTATCAGTGCATGTCCCAGTTGCAACAACACTATCAGCACCTCGATGCTCAGCATACAAGCTTGTTCAGGAGACATGAGGAGTTACAAGGAAGCTTCATTGATTTAGAGAAAGAAAAGCATCAGTTACAACAGCAGTTTAGTGCATTGCAAGAACAACATGAGCAACTTGTAGCAAATCCACCGCAGCCCGATGCAGAAGAAAGACAACATATGGATGATTTGCTACACTCACAAATCACAGAGAACCTCAAGCTCCGCCGCAACATGGCTCTCTTACGGAAGCATATGTCTGCAACCCTAGAAGAAAATAGACGGCTTCAGACACAAAACGAAGAGAACTTGGAGTTAGCCATGGAAGGTTCCCCACAGGAAATTGACCCGGAGAGATTTAAGGCTATTCCCTCGGACAATATGCAGATCATATTGGACACCCATGCGGATCTCCTCGAAGCCCATGCAGCCTTAGAAAAGGAAAGAGACGAACTACGAAGGCAATTGGCAGCTCAACCAGCACCACCCAAAGAAGTCCCCACCACAGCTGACACAGCTGACGAAGTAGCAGCGCTCAAAGCACAACTTGAAGAATTGCAAAAGAAAGTGCTTGCATATGAACGACAACCCTCCCCCTTGGCAGAACCAGAACCTGAAGACCTAGTGCCAATCGAAGTAGAGGAAACTTTTGAGGACCCATACGTTCCGATGCCAGCACCTGGAGGCAAGCAGACAGCAGAGAGCATGGACACCCTGGAAATAGAGGCTCCGGAATGGATGCAGAAATTGGAAAAAGTGGCCACAACCCACGATGACAGGGTAGCAGTCCAGATAGCATCGATGTCACGCTTGGAAGAGGTGGTCATTAAATCGGACTATTTTAGGAACCTCTCTCATCACAGGTGGATCGGCACCTCCGACGACCTGTATGTTCCTTTTTGCGTCTTGATGGCGGACTATAATGCTGAAATCAAGCACCACACCTCACGGGAACCAACCTCTGCTACACAGTTTGCACCCGACGATATCCCAGATAGTGCGAAGCAGGGAAATATTCGCCAACCAACTTGGAGGATTCGGCTTCTTGAAACCTATCCGGAAATGAATCGCACCTGGAATAACATGCCCCTATATATCAAGTACAATCCCTGCTACTGTCCTGTTTTCAGAAGGAGGTCGTGGCCAGAATACACAAAGATGGTGCTGACAACCAAAGGATGCGAGAAGTGGCTCAACTATGTCTACTTGGCGCCACCTAAAGGTCAACCTACCGTAGGCTACATGATATCGACAATTAGGCATTGGGGTGTCAGGTTCAAAAACATACCAGATGTCATGACACAGATGTGTCTTAAAATTTTTGAACTCATGATAGTCACCTTCCGTGTTGGTGCAGACCAATCACCAATTGAAGGCTTGGAAGATCAAATGATGAAAGAAGAATCAATTCCTAGAGTGTGGAAGAAGATTACATTCAGAGGACAAGAGAAGTGTACACATATGTACATTAGTATAAGTCATAGATGACTTAGATTTTTTGTTTAGTAAGAATCATGTACAAATTATCTATAAATATCTTGAGAAAAGTCGGGGAATGTGTGAGAGCATATGTGACATTAGTTAGAATTCAAGAATGAGGGAGATAGAAGTCATGAGATAGAAAAAAAGATTAGTGTGTTAGCTCTCATCACTCAGTTGTAATTTCTCTGAGTAAATGAAAATTTTTGCGCCCGATGTTTCTGCGTGTTCTTCTTCTACAGTAGATCAATTGTGAAATGCTTTTGTACAAGTCTAAGTTGAGAGTTGCTTGACCTCTGTGCAAAGTTTTAGCTTCCAATTGTAATCAGGCTTAGTGAATTAAGTGTAGGAACATTCATATGTGAAGTGTGTTCACTGGTTCCTAAAACAGGCGCAGATTTCGAAGTTAATGTTTTGATCATTTCTCCTAGCACAGTTTAAAGTTTTGCATGAGTGAAGGCTTAATCTTTAAGTTGAAAGATAAGCTACTTATGTCTAGAAGCATTTTGTAAAACGGGTTCTATTCAAGGAGAACCAAGTCTTAAAAGTTACAGGTGTAAAGTCGACTGTTTTGGATGACAGTTTCTGACATAGGTAACTTGAGAAGTTGATTTCTCAAGCTATACTTAATCTTTTGAAGAGATTCAACTTGGAGTAGATGCGCAGTCTCTAGCATATGCTTCGTACAAAGTTTCATAAAAAACTTTACATGTTTTATAAGTCAATGTGAGGAAATAGTGCAGCAGACTTTTCTGTGTTTTATCTTCTTCACAGATTTGTTAATCTTTTGACAATTAGCAATTGATCCTCTAAACTAGTGGAGTGTTTGACTTATTCTTGGTATAGAGGTGCTCTAATCACAAGAATAAGTTGTTCTTTTGGAGATTAATATTCTCCATCAGTGGTATCAGAGCAGGAGACATCAATTTGAAGAAAGAAGGATCCCGACTGCTGCAGATTCAAGAAATTCAACATTTGAAGGACTAAGAAGTGAAAGCTTGGAGTCAAAGTTCAAGGAGAAGACTATTTAACATCAAGAAAAGCAAAAGGAGTCCAATTTGAAGTAAAGGTACATACATTGTTTGTAAAGCTTGAAGATTTCAATACACAGGTGGACATAAGATGGGAGAAAGCTTGCAGATTGATAAGCTAGATAGGGAGAACTATCCAGCATGGTCCATGAGGATGGAAGCACACCTCATGAGCAAAGACCTTATGGCATTCATTACAGGAGAAGAAGAAAAGCCTGAATTTTCAGATCCTAGTATTCCAACTAGGGAGGAGCTTGCAATTTTGAAGACTTGGATGAGAAAGGATGCTCAAGCAAGGAGTATCATTTACATGGCTGTAAATGATTATTTGCTACCTCACATTAGAGGTTTGGAAAGTGCCACAGATGTTTGGAATGCCTTGGAAGAGCATTTCCAAAATACAACTAAGTCAAGGAAGTCCTCACTATGGGCTGAGTTCACAACCTTCAAGAAGAAGAGCTCACAATCAATTTCAGATTATGTGGCAAGGATGAAAGATATTGCAGATAGCTTGGGAGCAGTGGATGAAGACATAGAAGAGGAAAAGTTGGTAAGACAAATACTTACAGGTTTGAGAGGAGATGAGAAGTGGAAGCCTTTTATATTGTCCATAGAGTTGTCACTTGATCACTTTACTCCTGATCTTAATCAATTGCTAGGACACATGCTAACTTTTGAGCAGGACCTTAAAGGAGACAATGATAGAAGTACAAGTCAAGCTATGTACTCCAAGGACAAGAAAAAGAATGGCAAGGGAAAGCAATCAAATGATGATGAAGGGAATTCAAATCAAGCTAACTTCACAAAAGGGAAGACAAATTTCAGAGGTAAAGGAAGAGGAGGTAAGAACAAAGATAATGCTAAAGCTTGTTGGATTTGTGGCAGAACAAATCATTTGGCAAATGATTGTTGGTATAACAATCAAAATGGAGGATACAACAATCAGAATTATAATCAAAGAGGTAGAGGAGGCAGAAACCAAAGAGGCAACTTCAGAGGAAGAGGTGGTAGGACATCATATGGTAGAGGAGGTGGAAGAAACTTCCAATCTCAGTCCTACAACAATAATTATTACAATTATGCATCAGATCAGAAGGATGACATGACTCTTATCTTGAATGCAACTCATGAATCAATGGGGGAAGATCAAAGAGTGTTTTATATTGACTCAGGGTGTAGCAACCATCTGAGTGGGAATCTATCCTTGATGACTGATATGGAAGCTAGGGTGAATGGACATACAGTTCAAACAGGCAACAATACCAAACATAAAGTGTAGAGCATTGGATCAGTGAAGACAAAGAGTGGAAGTACACTTCTGAGCAAGGTACTTTATGTTCCTACTATTCCTAAAAATTTGATAAGTGTAGGGCAAATTGTGGAGAAAGGATATGAAGTAAGATTCACAAATGATGGTGTCTATGTACAAGATCCAAATCAGGGATATAGAACCATAATTGCAGGTAAAAAGGAAGGAAGATTGTTCACTCTCAAGGTCCAAGGTAATGTGGGACATGCATTATTTACCTATGGAAGTCAAAAGGTATCTGAATTAGACCTATGGCATAAAAGGCTAGGTCATTTCAATGAGAGAGCTATAAAGGAAATGTCAAAGAATCAGGTGGTGCTTGGATTGCCAAATATTGAAGGGCAACATATGGTGTACAAGTGTGAAGCTTGTCAATTAGGTAAAGCACATAAAGGTTCTTATAACAAATCAGGGTACAAGTATTCAAATATGCTTGAATTGGTTCATACAGATGTATGGGGTCCCTCAAGGGACTATAGCATAAATGGATCCAGATATTATGTGTTGTTTGTTGATGATGCAACCAGGTGGATTACTTTGTATGTAATCAAGGATAAATCAGAAGTTTTCAAGACATTCAAACATTTTCATGTCTATGCAGAAAGGATCACAGGACAAAAGCTAAGGAGGTTAAGATCAGATGGAGGGGGAGAGTATTTCTCAAAAGAGTTTGATGATTATTTGTGGAATGCAGGTATCAAAAGAGAAGTGACTTGCAGGTACTCCCCTCAACAAAATGGAGTAGCAGAAAGGAGGAATAGAACTCTTGTAGAGTTTGCAAGAGCCATGATGAAGGAAAAGAATTGTCCAAATTACTTATGGGCAGAAGCCATTAACACTGCAACATATCTTGTGAATAGGTTGCCTTGCAAAGCTTTGGATGGAGGAACCCCTTATGAAGCATGGTGGGGTAAGAAGCCTAGTCTTGATCATTGTAAAGTATTTGGATGTATTGCATATGCTTATGTTCCTTCCACAATTAAGACATAAGCTAGAACCAAAAGCAGAGAAGTATGTGTTTATTGGATATGATGATAGACAGATGGGTTACAGATTGTGGAGTCCATCTACAAAGCAATTTCTTGTTACTAAAGATGTGACATTTGATGAGCAAAATATGTGGTATACAGGATCATCAAATGAGTATACAGGTGTTGAAGAAATTCAGAGAAAAGGAAAGGCAAAGGTAAAAGTATGTGAAGAAATTGTTGATGAAATTGACTCTAGATGTAGAGTGCAGGATCATGTAGAAGAAGGGCCAAGATTTGATCCAGAATCAAATGAGGCTGAAACTTCAAGAAGTGCAGAAATCAGAAGATCTACAAGGGAAAGGAAAGAACCTATAAGGTATAGTTATGATACATCTTTCCTAACAACAAAAGATTATGCATACATTGTAAAGACAGAAGAAGATCCAACCACTTATGAAGAAGCCAAAGGTAAACAGAATTGGGAGAATGCAATGCAGGAAGAGTATGATGCTCTACTTGAAAATGAAACTTGGGAACTAGTACCAAGACCAAAGAATCAGAAGGTCATTGGATGTAAGTGGGTATATAAAACAAAGAGGTTTGCAGATGGTAAGGTGTCTAGATACAAGGCTAGACTTGTGGTCAAAGGTTATGCCCAAACTTATGGGGTAGATTATGATGAAACCTTTAGTCCTGTTGCTAAGATGTCTACAATTAGGACATTGATTGCTATTGCTGCTTGTAAGGGATGGAAATTATCACAATTCGATGTGAAAAATGCATTTCTAAATGGTTACATTGCAGATGAAGTATATATGGAGCAACCAGAAGGCTTCATGGAATCAATTGGATCAGATTATGTGTGTAAGCTCAAGAGAGCTTTGTATGGGTTGAAGCAGGCCCCAAGAGCTTGGAATTACAGATTGGTCAAGTTCTTGAATGAATGTGGATTTCAAGCATCAAAGGCAGATAGTAGCTTGCTAGTGAAGGCAAGTGAAAATGGATACATTTACATGTGCATTTATGTTGATGATATTATTGTTACAGGAACAGATGCTCAAGGAATCAATGAACTCAAGAAGCAAATAGAGAAGGAGTTTAAGATAAGTGACTTGGGAAACTTATCTTATTTTCTAGGAATGCAGATTGTGTATACTCAACATGGAGTATATGTTTCACAAGAGAGATATTTGAAGAATCTTCTAGTCAAGTTTAACATGGAAGATTGCAAGACTTCAACCACACCATTGGAGGTAAATCATAAATTAAGCAGGTATGGAGGTGAAGAATTCAATGACATGAAGAAATATCAGAGTTTGGTAGGTAGTCTAATCTATGCTACCTTGACAAGGCCAGATCTATCATATGCAGTAGGTGTGTTGTCACAATTCATGCATTGTCCAAAGAAGACTCATTGGATTGCAGCCCAAAGGGTACTCAGATATATCAAAGGAACCTTAAGTGAAGGGTTGTATTATGGTTTCACTTCTGACACAAGAATCAAAGTATTTAGTGATGCAGATTGGGCAGGTGATTCAGATGATAGAAGGTCTACTCATGGATATCTATGTTATGTTGGAGACAAGTTAGTGTCTTGGTGTTCAAAGAAGCAACATACAGTTGCTTTATCATCCACAGAAGCTGAGTATAAGGGAATGGTAGAAGCTGCAAAGGAAGTGATATGGTTGAAGACCTTGATGAAAAATTTTGAGATTGATCATAGTACTCCAATAATTTTTGGAGACAATATGAGTTCTTTGTATTTGGCAGCTAACCCTGTTTTTCATGCCAGGACTAAGCATATAGAGATTCAGTATCATTTCTTGAGGGAAAAGGTACTAGATAAAGAGATTGAAGTGATGTATACTCCAACAAAAGAACAAGTGGCAGATATGATGACAAAGAGTCTGGATGGACCTAAATTACAAAGGTTCAAAGACATGGCAAGTATAAAGAAGACAGAGAAAACCTCAATTGATGATTGAGGGGGAGCTGTTGGTGCAGACCAATCACCAATTGAAGGCTTGGAAGATCAAATGATGAAAGAAGAATCAATTCCTAGAGTGTGGAAGAAGATTACATTCAGAGGACAAGAGAAGTGTACACATATGTACATTAGTATAAGTCATAGATGACTTAGATTTTTTGTTTAGTAAGAATCATGTACAAATTATCTATAAATATCTTGAGAAAAGTCGGGGAATGTGTGAGAGCATATGTGACATTAGTTAGAATTCAAGAATGAGGGAGATAGAAGTCATGAGATAGAAAAAAAGATTAGTGTGTTAGCTCTCATCACTCAGTTGTAATTTCTCTGAGTAAATGAAAATTTTTGCGCCCGATGTTTCTGCGTGTTCTTCTTCTACAGTAGATCAATTGTGAAATGCTTTTGTACAAGTCTAAGTTGAGAGTTGCTTGACCTCTGTGCAAAGTTTTAGCTTCCAATTGTAATCAGGCTTAGTGAATTAAGTGTAGGAACATTCATATGTGAAGTGTGTTCACTGGTTCCTAAAACAGGCGCAGATTTCGAAGTTAATGTTTTGATCATTTCTCCTAGCACAGTTTAAAGTTTTGCATGAGTGAAGGCTTAATCTTTAAGTTGAAAGATAAGCTACTTATGTCTAGAAGCATTTTGTAAAACGGGTTCTATTCAAGGAGAACCAAGTCTTAAAAGTTACAGGTGTAAAGTCGACTGTTTTGGATGACAGTTTCTGACATAGGTAACTTGAGAAGTTGATTTCTCAAGCTATACTTAATCTTTTGAAGAGATTCAACTTGGAGTAGATGCGCAGTCTCTAGCATATGCTTCGTACAAAGTTTCATAAAAAACTTTACATGTTTTATAAGTCAATGTGAGGAAATAGTGCAGCAGACTTTTCTGTGTTTTATCTTCTTCACAGATTTGTTAATCTTTTGACAATTAGCAATTGATCCTCTAAACTAGTGGAGTGTTTGACTTATTCTTGGTATAGAGGTGCTCTAATCACAAGAATAAGTTGTTCTTTTGGAGATTAATATTCTCCATCATTCCGGACCTTCAAGAACGTTAAGGAGCCTCATCTCTCTGCGCTCGGATTCAATGAAGGCAATCAGGATCTGGTTTACGACATGAGCACAACGCCCTCCATTAATGTTGTCTATGCATGGCATGCCCGCATAAAGTACCTACCGGCCTGCTTCAAACAAACATTTGAAGAGATGTTTATCACCGGGTTCTGGGAATATCACTCAGAGATCTTCATTCCCAGGCCCTCACATTTATTACAATTGTTTGCAGTGGAACAAGCCCTTCACTCAGAAAAGTTACGAATGCCACATCCAGAGGTTCCCGGGCCGGTAGATTGGGATGCTCTACTAACCGATTTGGCCAAAGGATTGAGGATTGCCGAACATCACTTAGCGCAAGATGTTGTCGAATACTACATTCAACGACCCTCCCAACAAGGGTCTGTCAGGGACGACAGACGCGAGAGAGGGGGGAGTGTTAGCAGCAGACAAGGGAGTCAACGACGATCTGGCAAGTAGGCCAATAAATTTCTTCATGGAAAAGCAAGTATGAGCATTCACGCAGATCTAGCACTAAGGCAACCTTTAATTTTTCCAACCCTTACACCAATTAAAAGTGATTCTCATCACTAACAACCCCTGTAAATACCATTTCATATTTTTGTAGCTCCATTTTGTGCAAGCCAAGGAGTCCTTGAGCTTGAGGAGCCTTAAAAGTACCTACATATCAATTTTCGTATTTTTTAGACTCCGTTTAAGCCCTCAAATTGGCCCTGGAACCTAATTTTTAACTAGGTCGGACACTAGGTCTGGACAGGGCCAAAGCTAGTCAAAAACTATAAAAGGAGCTAGAGAGCTCATTTTTGAGGTTAGATTGTAATTGAAACGAACTTGTAAGAGCTCTTGAAAGTAATCTAAGAACTCCATTGCTACTCACTCTTTGTCTTACTGTGTGTGCGCGCGTGTGTGTATGTGTGTGCATGTTTGTGTGCTTCTCACTCACGCATTTGTGCCTCCACTGGCTCGAGGTCATCATACCATCCTCAGGTCTTCCCGGATTGACATTAAAGGAGGTGCTACTCATCACTGAGCTACAGTCCTCTACCTGCTCAGCTTTCAAGACTTGCCGAAATTCTGCCACATGGTCATAAGGGTCTCTAGTGCCATCGAAGTAATTCTTCATGGACTTCACCAATTGAGTTGGTCGCAGGGTCCTAGTGTGTTCTCTCGGCCTTGGCAAAGGAAAATCGTCAGCATTCCTTTGATTCCATGGGGTTCTATGTCTCTCAGGTTCCACTCTATTCCTTTCCGTTCTCGTTCTTTCTCTTCCCAGGGAGTTGGCAAAACTTACCTCAGGTTTGTCTCTACTTCTATCTCTTTGAGCTCCATGAGCTTGGGAGGTCCCAGCTCCTTGGTGACCAAAGAACGCATTAGACCTTGGTTGGGGAAAAACAAATTCACCCTTCCATGTGTAGGCATGTCTGCCATGCTCCGTGACCACGAAGATCCTCTCTGATGTATTGTCTAGGTATGTTACTTTACCTGGGCAGTCAGGGTCTTTAAACTCATATATTGTGAGGGCACTCACTTCCTGAGGTTGAGTAGATTTATATCTCCAAAAAGCCTCATCGGTTTCTCGGTTTAAAAGCAGATCTATGCTTTTATTATCCTGTGGAATCCACTCTGGAGTCATGATTCTGGCCAAGACAGATTTACCACGGGGAGTTCTTGGCTCTCCCTCTAAGTTCCCTTGCTCTATATCTCCCATGTCGGTCTCCGCAATCACATTTCCAAACTCATCAGTTCTATCAGGAAGAGTGGTGACTACATATATAGTCCCCTCTTTATCTAGGTATGCTCCATTCTCAAACTTGACTACTGGGTGGTCTAATCCATGGGGTTGATCGGGGTTCTTAATCTTGACCACCGATCTTCTCAGGCCATCTTCATAGATGCGAGCACCTAGACGATTAGTCCTGATATATTCCAGTTGAGTCTTGTAAGGTCCTTCTGGCTTTTCTAGATAAGCCAACCCTGAACTACCTACTGGTCTCTCCATGTGATAGGACATCTCAGAATCACTTGTTTCTGATCTGGGAGTGTATGGGTAATCACTCAACTGCTGGGCCCAAGACCTGGCAGTGTGATTGACGCTAGCTTCAAAAGATCTGAGGCTTTGTCTGTCTCGGCCTAAGTGTCTGCCTGATCTAAGGTTCATATGCCTGATTTATCTACCCCCTTGGACCTAAGCACACTCTCGTTGCAGGTTAATTTGCACCAATCACTTTGTTCTTTTGAGTTGAATATTATGTTTATGGTCTTTTCTGAAATCGCGTCGTCAGGAGTACTTAAGTGAATTTCCGCACTTGATGAGTGATCGACTCCAATTTACCTTTTGTCCCTTAGAGTTTTCGCACTTAAGACCTACTTAATTCTTGCACTTGGTTGATTAATACTCTTGGACTTGATTCGTGCCTAACGTTGCCCTAATTAATTACCACACCTAAGTCGTACTTAGCCTAGGCTAGGAATTGACAAAGGAGGGTTGAGAGATCTTCCAACCTCAATTAGCTGGTTGACCAGACTGCTACACAAGCCCAGGAAGCCTCCTCCCAAGCTTGGTACTCACCCTTGCTAGCTTGCTTTGGATTGCCTTGAGTGCACACAATGTTCCTGCAAAAGCGCGCCAGTCAGTATTGCTCTATTACCACAAGTAATTGAAAGACACACATCAATATTTGTAGTCCCCCTGAAGTAGCTCACTGTACCCCCTCAATCTTAGGACCACCTAGTTTCACCTAAAGGTTAACTTAAAAATACATGTTCTAAAACTCCGCGTATGATTCTTACAAAAACAAATCGAGGTCCACGTAAGATTCTCAACAAGCTTTCCAACGAGACCAAAATCTCATCAATCGGAGTTCGTATGGTCAAGTTATGACCATTCAGGCACTAAAGGTCAAAACAGGCTCTCGGGGTTCAGGAGATCCCTCTCTGGTTTCTAGGTCTTTTGCCCACTTCCAAGGTTCTAAAGTTATACCACGGTGCCTAAAATTAAGCTCCACTACCCTTCAATTCACTCAAAAATAATCCTAAATTTTCATGCGTTAAAGGCCGTGTATCGCGATAGGTCGGGTCGAGGTGTCGCGATAGGTGGGAAGTGTCGCGATAGGTGGAAGTGTCGCGATAGGTCGAAGTGTCGCGATAGGTGGAAGTGTCGCGATAGGTGGGAAGTGTCGCGATAGGTCGAAGTGTCGCGATAGGTCGAAGTGTCGCGATAGCTCGTGAGGTGTCGCGATAGGTCGGAAGTGTCGCGATAGGTCGTGAGGTGTCGCGATAGGTCGTGAGGTGTCACGATAGGTCGAAGTGTCGCGATAGCTTGTGAGGTGTCGCGATAGCTCGTGAGGTGTCGCGATAGGTCGTGAGGTGTCGCGATAGGTCGTGAGTGTCACGATAGGTCGTGAGGTGTCACGATAGGTCGTGAGGTGTCGCGATACCTCGAGGTGTCGTGATAGCTCGGGATATGGTGAATTTTCCTGTTCTGTCTAGTGATCCTGGGAGCTCTAGGCCTGCGCAGTGTCGTGGTGCACTCAGAATCGTGATTGGGTGAAATTTTTGGAGTGTCGCGATAGCTCGAGCTCAACGCCTCGGGGACTGTGCAGACAGATTCTGTACCTGCTGAGCTTGCTGGAGATGATGATGGAGCTGCCACCTGCAAGAAACATGCAAAAAACACACAAAACAAGAACACACACGCTCGCTCTCTCTCAAACTCGCACACAACAAATGAGGGAATGATAAGGAAGAGGGAATATGTAGTGGAGAAGGAGGTGGAGGTGGAGATGGAGAAGGAGGTTGATATGGAGATGGAGATGGAGAAAAATCAGAAATTTACCAACTACTTACCATTCCAACGTGTCCTCTCTACGTCTTACCATCACACGCTCGTCCTCAAAGCTCGATCCCCGGCAACGGCGCCAAAATTTGGTGTAGCTCAGTGATGAGTAGCACCTCCTTTAATGTCAATCCGGGAAGACGTGAGGATGGTATGAAGACCACGAGCAAGTGGAAGCACAAGTGCGTGAGTGAGAAGCACACAAGCATGCACACACATATACGCACACGCACACATACGGCAAGAACAAAGAGAGTAGACAATGGAATCACTTATATTGCAACCCAATTCTCATACAAGCTCAAAATTATAAGAAGCTCTCTCAAAAATGAGCTCTCTAGCTCTATTTATAGTTTTTGACTAGCTTTGGCCCTGTCCAGACCTAGTGTCCGGCCTAGTTAAAAATTAGGTTCCAAGGCTTATTTGAGGGCTCAAACGAGATCTAAAAAATACGAAAATTGGTAGGCAACTACTTCTAAGGCTCCTCAAGCTCGAGGACTCCTCGGCTTGTACAAAATGGAGCTACAAAAAGGTGAAAATGGTATTTACAGGGGTTTTTAGTGATGAGAATCACTTTTAAATGGTGTAGTGGTTTTGAAAAAAATGAAGGGTTGCCTTAGTGCTAGATCTGCTTGTATGCTCGTACTTGCTTCTTCACGTATACGGCCAACACTATGAAGGGTTGCCTTAGTGCTAGATCTGCTTGTATGCTCGTACTTGCTTCTTCTCGTATACGGCCAACAATCTATTTTATAGATATTTAATTATTTATATTTTATATATTTGGATTTTTTCTCTAATGATTACATACATGTAATTACATACTTTATCTAGGATCTCTTTTTGTGTAAAAAGTCAAGAAACCTACTATATATATATATATATATATATATATATATATATATATATATATATATATATATATATATGTATATATATGTATGTATATGTATATATACATACATATATGTATGTATATGTATATATATATATATGTATGTATATGTACCCTAAAAACTTAAAGGTCTATTTTTTAGATATTTAATTATTTATATTCTACATGTGTGTATGTATGTATGTGTGTGTGTATGTGTGTGTGTATGTGTGTGTGTATGTGTGTATGTATGTATGCATATGTGTGTGTATGTGTGTACATGTATGTATGCATATGTGTGTGTATGTGTGTACATGTATGTATGCATATGTGTGTGTATGTATGTATGCATATGCATGTGTGTATTCACATATGTGTGTGTATACATATGTGAGTGTGTATATATGTGTGGGTGTGTGTATTTATGCATATGCACGGTTGTATGCACATATGTGTGTGTATACATATGTGAGTGTGTATATATATGTGTGTGTGTATGTATGCATATGCACGAGTGTATGTAATATGTATATGAGTGTGTACGTAATATGTATGTGTGTATGTATCTGCATGTGTACATGCAAATACATGTGTATGTATGTATGCATATGCATGTGTGTATATATACATGTGTGTGTGTTTATGTGTCTATGCATATATGTGTGTATGTATGCATGTATATGCATGTGTGTATGCACGTATGTATGTGTATACATATGTGAGTGTGTATATATATGTGCATGTGTATGTAATATGCATGTGTGTATGTATGTATGTGTGTGTGTACATGCATATGTGTGTGTATTTATGTATGCATATGCATGTGTGTATGCACATATGTGTGTATGTATATGCATGTCTGTATGTATATGCATGTGTACATGCAAATGTGTGTGTATGTATGTATGCATATGCATGTGTGTATGTATACATGTGTGTGTACATATATGTATGCAAATGTGTGTATGTATGTATGCATATGCATGTGTGTATGTATACAGGTGTGTGTTTATGTGTTTATGCATATGTGTGTGTATGTATGTATGCATATGCATGTGTGTATGCACATATGTGTGTGTATACATATGTGAGTGTGTATACATATGTGCGTGTGTATGTAATATGCATGTAAGTATGTATGTATGTGTTTGTGTACATGCATATGTGTGTATGTATGTATGCATATGCATGTGTGTATGCATATATGTGTGTGTATACATATGCGAGTGCATATGTATATGTGCATGTGTATGTAATATGCATGTGTGTATGTATGTATGTGTGTGTACATGCAAATGTGTGTATATGTATGTATGCATATGCATGTGTATATGTATACATGTGTGCGTACATGTATGTATGTATATGTGTGTGTACATGTATGTATGTGGGTATGAGTATGCATATGTGTGTGTATGTAACATGCATATGTGATTGTAGTATGCATGTATGTATGTATATGTGTGTATGCATATGCACGTGAGTATGCAATATGTATGTGTATGTATATGCATGTGTGTATGTAAGATGTATGTGAGTGTGTATGTAATATGCATGTGTGCATGTAATATGTATGTGAGTATATCTATTGCATATGTGTGTGTGTATGTATGCATCTCTCTCTCTATCTCATTATCTTTCTATTTTGTATATCTCTCTCTCTCTTTCATCTCTCTCTCTTTCATCTCTCTTTCTCTCTTTCATCTCTCTTTCTCTCTCTTTCTCTCTCTTTCATCTCTCTCTCTTTCACTCTCTCGTTCTCTATCTCTCTCTTTCAAACACTCTCTCTCTCTCTTTATGTTTCTCTAGATCTCTCTCTTTCTTTCATCTCTCTCTCTCTCTCTCTTTGTCTCACTCTATGTCAATCAAAAATGAAACAATGACTTACATCGATGTAATTGTTTGGATTGTTGTCTTCAAAGTCCACTTAATGTTGTCCTTCATCAAATTACAAAGAACTGATGCCAAAAAGCTCCTGCAAAACCAAAGAGAAGAGAAATTAAAAAAGGGAAAACAAAAAGAAAGAGAAAGGGTGCTACAGTATAGAGAGAGAGAGAAAGAAAGAGAGAGAGAGAAAGAGAGAGATGTGTGTACACAATATGGTCAAAATGTAGTTCGCACGTGCAAACTTGACAGTAGCAAACTTTGGTTCAAAATGCAAGCAAATGTCGAATTTTCGCTCTCGATTCTGGTTAAAATGTTGTTTCGGTATCATCGTCCTTACAAGCGTCAATATTTTCCAGTTAATTACCATTGCATATACTGACACTTATACCAACACCGTAGATTTTCGACATGCATACCAACTATTGATTTTCGACAAGTCTACCGATGATTAAATGACTGTCGGTATTGCCTTCGTGGTTTTTCAAGCATTTTCAATGGTCATACATGTCACGAGGAAGAAGATAACAAAGAGAGCTCACACACACACTCTCACTCTCAAGGAGAAGAACACACATAGATTGAGGCAAGGAAGAATGATCTTCTTCTTCTTCTTCTTCTATTACATAAAAAGGGATCTACAAGAATGACCTAAAAACAAGAATACAACAAGTGCAATATATAAAGATCAGTACATAAGGAAAAACCTAATGTCCACGAATGAGTGAGCTCGCAAGGAACAAATGTGCCATCATTTTGGATAGATAAATCTAATAAAGCTCAATGAAGTATCCCTGACATATATTGGCATGACCACTATACATGTTAGAGAAACAAAAAACTGGTACGTGTCATCTTGGATCATCACATGTTGAGCTTGATATCTCAACACTCGCCCTCAAGCTCAACGCCATATCGTGTAATCCAAGCATCTCCCGAAACTTTTTCAACTTCTCAGCTCCAAGTGCTTTGGTGAAAATATCAGCAACCTGCTCATCTGTTCTCACATAAATAAGATCAATATCACCTGCTGATACCTTCTCTCTGATGGAGTGATAATGTACCTCAATATGCTTTGTTCTAGCATGGAAAACAGGGTTCGGTGCTAACTGTATGCTGCTAAGATTATCACAATAGATAGTGATAGGCTTTTGCACTTCCACACCTAAATCTGGAAGTAACATCTCCAGCCATGATGCCTCACATGTTGCCATTGTAGCACCTCTATACTCAGCCTCTCTACTCGACAAAGCAATAGTGGGTTGCTTCTTGATGCTCCATGTAACAACTGCACTCCCAAGTGAGAATAGAAAACCAATAGTGGATCTTCTATCTGGAATGCTACTAGCCCAATCTGCATCGGTGTATCCATAAACTTGCAAATCTACACCAGCCTCATAAAACAATGCATAATCCAAAGTAGCACTCACAAAACATAGAGTGCTCCTCAGAGCATCCAAATGTGCCTTCCTGGGAACCTGCATAAATTGACTTTCAAGTCCAACAGTATAGCATAGATAAGGCCTTGTAATTATGAGATATATAAGACTTCCCACAATTTTCCTGTACATAGTAGCATTTTCCAATGCTCCACCTGATGTAGTATCCAACTTCAAATTATGATCTAATGGCATAGAAATTGGCTTACAAACAGCCATACCATACTTTTGCAGCATATTCAAGGCATATTGCCTTTGCAACATCCATATACATGTTTCTGTATGTATAAACTCAATGTCCAAGAAATAGCGCAGCACACCAAGACCTTTCATTTCAAATTCCTGCATAAGAAGTTGCTTTACCTCTTTGATGCTTCCTTCATTATCACCAGCTATAATCAGGTCATCAACATAAATAACCACAATAGTGATGCCATCATCATCCTTCCTTACATATAGTGAGTGATCTACATCACACATAGAAAACCCAATGCTGAGTAAGTAATCGGCAATCCTTGCATGCCATGCACAAAGGGCTTTCTTCAGCCCATACAAAGCCTTTTGCAACCCGCAAACATATTCTGGATGCTTTGAATCTTCATATCCTTGTGGCTAATCCATATATACTTCTTCTTGTAGCTCACCATGTAGGAAAGCATTATTCACATCCATCTGATGCAAAGTCCATCTTTTTGTTGTAGCTAATGTGACAAGTGTTCTGACAGTAGACATTTTACCCACAGGGCTGAATGTTTCCTCATAATCAATGCCATATGTCTATGCATATCCTTTAGCTACCAATCGTGCTTTATACCTGCTTATGCTACCATTAGCATTATGCTTTACCTTGTAAACCCATTTGCAGCCTATGGGTTCCTTTCCTTACGCCAATGGAACTAGCTTCCATGTATCATTTCCATAAAGTGCATCCATCTCCTCATCCATAGCATTTTTCCAATCTACAACTCCAATTGCATCTTCAAAGCAAGAAGGTTCTGCATCTTGTATTACCTTTGTCATGTAGGCACAATGACGAGCCATGTAACTATCATATGTCAATCGTTGCACTGAACTTTGCATCCTCCCAGATCTTCTTGGTCTTGGGTCACTTCTCCTTGTATCATTTGCATGTGCCATTCTTACTCCTAGAGTCTTCACAGAGGGCAATCCAAGTTCCTCACAAGACTTTTTTTTACCGCTTGAATCTCCATCAATGTCTTCAAAACCTGCACATGTTTTATGACGAGCATAAAGCTTTTCTTTACCTTTCTTGGATATATTTGATGAATTTGTTGGACTGAAATTTCCACGTAATCTTCCACTCCATGGATTTGACTTGGAACTATTGCTTGGTGATGCATCTGTTCCACTCAAAACGTAAGATTCTACACTTGATTTTTCAGCATTTTCTTTGTCATTTGGTTCAAGACTCAGTCCTTCTTTGGCATCTGCATAGAAGTTGGACATTTCATCAAATACCACATCTCTGCTCACTTTTACCTATCGTGTGAGTGGGTTATAACATTTATATCCCTTTTGCTCAAGGGAGTATCCAATGAAGACACACTTTTCTTCTTTTGGATCAAGCTTCCTCCTCAATTCATCTGGGACATGTACATATGCAATACAACAAAAAACTTTCAGATGTGATAAGTTTCGCTTTTTACCTGTAAACTTCTCTTCAGGTGTAACTTGATGTACAACAGCAGTTGTTATGTTCATGATGTATACAACAATATGCACAACTTTTGCCCAATTACAATGAGGCATATTCTTCTCAGCCATCAAAGCTCTTGCTATTTCTACAATATGTCTATTTTTGCATTCAGCAATGCCATTCTCTTGTGTTGTGTACCTGCATGAAAATTGACACCGAATTCCATGATTTTTGAGAAAACTGTTGAAATCATTTGACATGTATTCACCTCCTCCATCAGATCTTAACGTCTGAATGTACTTCCCTGTCTACTTTTCCACCATAGCTTTAAAATTATGGAAGTGAGTGAACACCTCGCTCTTCTCTTTCATGAAATATACTCATACTTTGTGTGTAAGGTCATCAATGAAAGTAGCATAAAACCTGCCACCACCCATAGATGTGGTCTTTGCTGGACCCCAAACATCTGTATGTACTACTTCTAGTACATTCTCACTAACATGCTTGTCATGTCGAAATGATGCTCTTGACTGTTTACCAAATTGACATGTTGCACATACCTTTTGCATTTTTGCAACTTTGAAATTTGGTAGTCCATGGACAATCTCCTTTGACTGCATCAATTTCAGCCTTTGCAAGTTTGCATGTCCAATCCGTTTGTGCCACATCTCTATATCTGCAATAACTCCTGCACCTTTTGCAAACATGAGTGCATTCATTTCAAGAATTTTCACATTTAAGGTGAACATCCTACCCACTTTGTTTCCTTTGGCAACCAATCGTCCATCATGTTTGTACTCTTCTACATATAATCCATCAGCATTGAACCTGACTTGTAATCCCTGGTCAACCATTTGTCCAACAGAAACCAGATTCTTTTTTATTTTTGGAACATGCAGCACATCAGCAAGATGTTTTACCTTCCCATCCTCGATAGACAATGCTATGTTTCCTGTATGCTCAATAGGATGCGATGTATCATCACCTGTTTCAACATATCCGGGAACTGGCATCTTCTACAAACTACTAAACCGTTTTGCATGTCTGGTCATGTGATTTGAAGCACCTCAATCAACATACCAGACATTATCATTCGATTTTGCAATACCAGCAGACATCGTATTCATCATGTGATGTTGAACCATGAACAACTTCTCAAAATCATCTGCACTTGTGGATGCATAGTTGTTTTGCTGCCTTCTGTTACTTTGATTCTTCAACTTGCAATCAGGCTCAAAGTGTCGAGGTTTACCACAATTCTAGCACCCTTTACTATCATTTCTTGAATCAATTCTTTGGAAATTCCTGCGGCCTCTTTGGCTCCCCCTGCCTCGAAACTGTCCTCTTCCTCCTACATCATTCTATTGTTGACCTTGGTCTTGGTTATTGTTTCCTCTTCCACTTCTCAAGCCTCTACCTCTGCCATAGTAGAATACCTGCTCAAACCTAGGCTTTCCTTGGGAGTTTGAATCCTCACCAAGATTCTTTTTTTCAATAATCAGCATAGATACGAGATCAACAAAATTCAAAATATTTTCCCTAGTTTGTATGGAACTTATGAACTGCTTATATGCAGCTCCTAAACCACGAAGACACACTTCCACCTTATCATCATCATCTACATTCATGCCAATAGATGCAAGTGACTCACATATGCTTTTGATTTTCAAGGTGTAGTCACTTACCGACATGGTCTCTTCTCCAATGTATGTAGCTCGTTCTTGAGTTGCAATTTCTGTGCCTTTGTATTGGTCTCATACAATGTGACCAAACTTTTCCAAGCCTCTTTTGGAGTCTTGGCATTCTATATGTGTCCAATCATGCTATCATGTATGCTAACAGATAGCCAGTACATTACCTTTTGTGCTTCTTGATTCCATTCCTCATATGCTCTTACCTGATCTGCAGTCCGATTCCTTTCTGGTAACTGCGGAGCATTTTCATTCTCTCCTTTTTTGTACTTCCAGTAGCCTTTTCCCATCAAGAAATTTGTCATTCTGAATCTCCAAGCATGGAAGTTGTTCTTGTCCAGCTTACCACTCAGAAGCTGACTCATTCCATCTGCGGTTGCCATTTATACAACAATTCACAACACTGCAAAACACTACAAGCAGCTCTTCTGCTTGAACACTGTCACACTATGACGTGAGAGTTTGATCTCAAAAAAACATAGTTTTCGTCTATCAACAATACACAGAATTGCTTGAAATTTTGGATCTAGAATATATGAGTGTGACCAAATACAATGCAAGTTACAATTTTTGAAATTGACCTGGTTTTTCTACGAGCCCCTTCTTGCGGGCTCGAAACGGAGGTCGAGATGGATCCGAAACTTCGATCTCACAAAAATAAGTGACCCTAAAGGGAAGGGATAACTCTTGAAAGTATTTTGAGGTCTTCTACCTTCACGCTGATTTTTGTAGCAAACGGAGGTCATTTGTGAATCGCGTTTTCTCCACGCCTTGTTGCATACTATTCATCGTCGCCTTCTCCACGAGCTCTCTACAGCCATGCTGGCTCTGATACCATGTCATGAGGAAGAAGATAACAAAGAGAGCTCACACACACTCTCACTCTCAAGGAGAAGAACACACACAGATTGAGGCAAGGAAGAATGATCTTCTTCTTCTTCTTCTATTACATAAAAAGGAATGTACAAGAATGACATAAAAACAAGAATACAACAAGTGCAATATATAAAGATCAGTACATAAGGAAAAACGTAATGTCCGCGAATGAGTGAGCTGGCAAGGAACAAATGTGCTATCACTCTTGGTAGATAAATCTAATAAATCTCAATGAAGTATCTCTGACATATACCGGCGTGACCACTAAACATGTCAGAGAAACGAAAAACTGGATCATCACATGTTGAGCTTGATATCTCAACAATACAGACACCAAGGCATGATCATCAGCATGGACAACATCGGTACGCCCCTCATATGTTGTAGTGTGTTAGGGATAATTTTAATGAGCTTGACCAAATCTATATACCGAGAGCAATGGTACATTTGTTTCCTTCCAACTCACTCATTTTTGGATATTAGAGTTTTCTTTATGTACTACTCTTTATATATTGTACTCCTTGTAATGTTGTACTAGGTCATTGTTGTATATTCTCTTTATATAATAGAAGATGTTGAAGAAGATAATTCTTTCTTGCTTCAATCTATGTGTCCTCCTCTCTTTGTGTGTGGGAGTGTGTGAGATCCTTCGTTATCTCCATTCTCTTGCATTTGGAACCATTAGGTTTTTTGTCTTAGTACTCATTGTGTTGGTGTATAGCCATTCACCTAGGAGATACTTCATCACCATATAACATCCATATAGAGTGCATGGGCGGATAGAACAATCTATCTCTTTTGTAGTGTTTCAATTCCATTGTATTATAGTTATGGGTTTGAATTGAATTAACTTGAAATCATCTTCTATTCATCTTGACTCCACTGTCGATTACAACCATATTTTTTGTGTTATTCCCATGAGTATCAATATCTCTCTTTCTCTCAGTATCAGTATCAATATGATGTGGTAACTTCTACATGGGACTGGGGTTGCATCACTATCTCATTACTCATATTCTTTTATTCTTACATGATATTAGAGCTCAAGAAGGTATAGAAGATTGCAAAGTTTATGGAGGTCAAGGAATCAACTCTAGAGCTCATGAAGAAACAATTCAACATTCAAGATTATGAGAGATAAATGATCCAACTTGAAGTTTGTGAGAGGCAAAGGCTTCATCATTGGAGGTCATGGGAGGTAAAGGCTTCAATGATATAGCTTGTGGGATGCAAAAGCTTCACTCTAGACGTCTCAAGAGCAAAAGGCTTCAATGCAAGAGTTCATGGAAGGAAAATGCTTCAATCATGGGACACAAAGACTTTAGTACTATGGAGATGTTGTGATGTAGAAGTGGAACTAGAAGTGGAGTGGGTGCAATGGAATTGCTAGTGCAAGCACAATGGGTTCATCCACTAATCCTCAGTGAAGGCAAGTTAGATGGTACATAATTTTCTTTGGAAGCCCAAGATTTTAATTATTCCCAGTGAAGGAAAGTTTTGGAGATAGTGATGGGCGTTTACCAAGAGCCACAACCTACTTTTGACCTGCAAGATCCCGATATGGGGATTCTCCCAAACACAAAGCTTCTACAAGCTTGGAAGCTAATGGATGCAAATGTTGTTATGAATTATCGAATGTGTTGAAAAAGGAATTGTTAGAGTATTGATTTATTAAATTTTTAATTTGTTTTGGTGTTTTGGATACAACAGTTGAAGGTTCGTGAGGGCATGAAAGATGTGAAAGGGTGGACACCAGTAATCAGATTTATATCTCATATAGTTTGTAAATAAACCCACATAGAGGGTTTTATTTTTAGAAACAAATTGGACAAGGATTGCTATAGATCGCGATCACTATTAATAAAAGCTAAGGCTCTCCACAAAAGAAAGCAATTTTTACTTTCATCCATGCATTTCGAATCTGTCTCAATGTAACTACTAGTTTTAACATAATGAAAATTCCTATAAATACATGCACTCTATGGAATGTCAAAAGAGAGTGCATGGGGGGCGATTGCATTCAATCCTGTGTTTTGTCTAGTCTCTTCACATATCTATTTTTGTTTGTTTTTAGCACCCATATTCTTTGTGTGAACGTGAATTAAGATCCTGATTACAATGGTATCAGAGCTCTATAGAGGGGTCTATTTTTGTTCATTTTGGCATTTCATCTCTATTTGGTTGTCTGTTGTTCATTGTTCACTTTCGTAAACCCCATAAATCTCTTTTTATCTATGGATACTTTCTCTCAGTTTCATGCAATATTTTTGCACTACAAAGAATTGGATATATGTACCCCTCATCCTCATCTTGACCTATGATAGAGCTTATGCCAATAGGACATCAGTTTACACATAGTCTTTTAATGCTTTTTTGTCCAAAGAATTTTTCTCTTCTTTCTTAACATATAATATAAAGGGTTCACAACATGAGCAAAGTGAGGGATCCAAATAACATACAAGACACAGGCTCCTAAAAACCTCCTCACTTCATTGAGATTACAAAACACCTAAGAAATTCTCCTAATGGCCTCAACTTTTTGTTGGTATGGCTTTCGGCCATAATATTCACATAGATGTCCTACAATAGGAACCTCGTTGACTCAAAAATAGATTTCTCTAAAGAAAATGACAAATCTACCTCCTCAAATCTCTCAAAATTCCTTCCACAATCAAAGATATGGTCACTAAGAAATTGCTCTCAACTAGAAGCCTCTAAAGAATCATCCTCTACTCTTTCCTCACAACCTTTTATCACAACGTCATCAATAAAAGTCACCATCACATTAAGTATAAAATCATGTAAGACAAAATTCATAGCATTCATCATGTAAGCCACAAAATTCATCCCTCTCTGTAGCAAGATACACATGTATAAGGCCTAGTGGAGCCTTCACTGTAGTGATATCTTTGCTCTCAATAGCTAACTGAGACTAATCATATCCTAAATACACATCACCCATGGAGTAAATAAAATATTATGCAAAATCTTTAGAAATATCATCTATTATAGATTGTGTTCCTACATTTCTAATTATGATTTTGTTCACAAGTTGCAAATCCTAAATGAAACAAAGCTTCTTATTCTGTTTTGGCACAATGAACCAATACGGTGCAAAGGATGGTTCAAATATTTGCATGGAAATCATTTCCTTTAATGGTCTCATTAGCTCACATAAATAAGCTTTAGGAACCGGAAAATGTTGTAGATTCCATGGAATATGTGGAATTGTTAAAATAATCATGGGTCATGTTATTGGATGAAACACTACAAGAAAGAAGCTAATGTGATATTAGATAACCTCTACAATCATCATTAACTTAGCAAGACTTCAAACTTCAAAACCTTTGATACTTTCCTTCGTAAATGTGAACATTTACTCTTTGTGAAAATGCTTCTTTCCTTCTAGCTTCAATTCTTCTCTAATTTGACTTGAATCTTAAAGATTATTGTGCTCAATGATTAATAGAAGTTCCTAATGTATTAAGCAACACATTTTAAGCAAAATTTTCAAGTAATAACTTGCCAATAACTTGAAATGTCTTCAAAAGTTAGACTATGTCTGAAATCCGAAAGTTACCTTCATCGATTTCACATGCCTTCACTATTCATCTTATTTCTCTAAGCAGACATCTCATTTTGCAAAGATCTTTTGGTCAATTATATTTAAGGATGATAGCTTGAAAATGAGCTATTATTCATTTTACACTTTACTTTGAGATCTGACTCTTAGAAGATCAATGAAATTTGTGCCAGAAAACTCATAGCTTCCAACTTAAATTCATATAGTTATGAAATCACTTAGATTTCTTCACACAAAGAGAATTGACTCAAAGCATTCTACACAAACATGTGTATACTATTAGAAAAGATGTGTACAAAATGGCATGGCCTCATTCTACTCATTTCCATAGAAAGATCTTCTACACTGAGATGATCTCTCACCATCATTGTTGGAGAAACAATCACTAATTGGACATATATTTGAAGGTCAAATCTTAGGAAGAAAACCCCATGCCTATGTGAAGGGACAAATTCACAAATGTATCATATTTGTAAAGTTAGTTCACTTTAGTTCTAGAAGTTTTTTAAAAGTCACGGGAATGAGAAAATCTATATAAGTTAGTTTGTATCAACTGACGCGGAGAGAGAGAGAGAGAGAGAGAGAGAAAAAGAAGAAGTAGGAGAAGGAGTTCATTTTATACGACTGAGTATAGTCGGGCTTCTCTGAGTGAGAAAGCATCTGTAAAACTTCTGAGTTTTCATAGCTATGAGAAAGAACTGAGTAAAGTTCTGTGTATGAGTCTCTCTCCATCATCTCCATGCTTGCCTACTGTGTGATGAATTCAAAAGTTCATGTTTTCTGAGCAATTCGATGCCTGGCATCGAATCTTGGCTGATAAGTCATTTTTTCATTCTTTGTGTGTTAACTGTTGTTGAATCTTCTAAAAATATGAAGTTTGTGGAGCAACTCGATGCCTGGCATCGAGTTCAAGCATAAAATGTATGCCCGGCATCGACTTCTAGCATATAAGTCGTCTTCTTCATGTGTGTGTAAAATAGAGTGTTTCTGGTGCAGAAAAATAGCCAAAAAAAAGCCCAAAGTCGATGCCCGGCATCCACTTGGACTGAAATTCGATGCCAGGCATCGAATTTTTTATTTTTGGACACCAGGAATACTAAAACAGGCAAAGTTTCCAGTTTTGGAAGCTCATACAGGGTCATCTTGTGAGAGCCATAACTTGAGTTCTAGAGATCCGTTTGATGCATATGATAGCTTGTTGGAAAGCTCTACTCTTCTAGTTTCAGCTTATAAAGTTTCATGGAGAAATATTACTTGAGCTAGGAGAAATTAGCAAAATACTGAAGGTATGTCATTTTGGTGACTAGGAATTTCTGTAGAAGCAAAGTTCTCACTTTAGGCTATCATTTCTCAAAGTTTGGAGTGGCAATGAGTTAATGGTGACCATAGAGGTGTTCTAGTGTCACATTAATTCATTTCTTGTGGTGTTTCATACATCAACAAGTGGTATCAGAGCAGAAAGATTCTCGAGAGCAGAAGACGACAAAGGTACGAGAAGTTTTGTAAAGTTTTCCATTAAAGTTTCAAAGGTGAAGCATTTGAAGACACAAGGCATCAAAAGATTACTTTCGAAGTATCCTCATACACAAAGAACTCCAAAAGGTATTATTCTTTATCCTTTAAGCTCAAAGGTTGCAGCAGAAGGAAAGGAGTATGGCAGATCATATCTCCATTGACAAACTGGACAGAGATAATTACCCCGCATGGGTAATGAGAATGGAAGCCTTACTTATGAGTAAGGATCTCATGGTATATGTAACAGGTGAAGAAGAGAAGCCAGTATTTGAAGATGAAAGCCGACCAAAGAAAGAGGAACTTGATGCTTTAAAGCATTGGCAGAAGAAGGATGCAAGTGCAAAAGCCTACATCTACAATACAATCTCAGATCATTTGCTACCACACATCAGAGGATTGGAATCATCTGAAGATATATGGAATGCATTGGAGTATCATTTCCAAAGCACTACTAAAGCAAGGAAAGCAAGTCTATGGTCAGAGTTTACAACATTCAAGAAGAAGCCAAGTCAAAGTATTAGTGATTATGTCACTAAGATGAAGGATCTAGCAGATAGTCTTGGATCCATAGATGAAGATGTTGAAGATCATAGATTGATTGCTCAACTACTTGCAGGTTTGAGAGGAGATGAAAGGTGGAAACCTTTTGTCTTATCAACAGAACTTTCATTAAATCATTATGTTCCAGATTTGAATCAATTACTTGGTTTGATGCTCACATATGAGCAAGACTTGAAGGGAGATGGAGATAAAGGACAAAGTTCTGCAATGTACATGAAGAATAAGAAGAAAGGAGATAAAGGTAAAGCAAAGGATGAAGAGGAGTCTAGTTCTCAAGCTTATTATGCAAGAGGTAAAGGCACTGGCAGAGGAAGAGCAAGAGGTTTTGGAAGAGGAAGAGGTAATCAAAATAACAACAAAAAGGCTTGTTGGATCTGTGGATTGAGTAATCATTTGGCTCATGACTGTTGGCACAACCAACAAGGATCAAACTAGAATCAAAACAACAATAGCAGAGGCCGAGGTGGAAGATATCAAAGTAATTTCCAAAGAGGTAGACAAAGTCAAAGAGGAGGCTATGGTAGAGGTGGAGGAAGAAGTTGGGGACAGAATCAATCCTACAACACCACCTACTACAACTATGCAAATGACACACAGAATGAAAGTCATACATCATTGATGATGAATTCAATCAGCACATCAGACAAAGAAGATCTAAAGGTATTTTACATTGACTCTGGATGTTCTAATCATTTGTCAGGAAACATAGAATTGATTTCAGAATTGGAAAAAGGCATTTCTAGTCATATAGTTCAAACAGGTGATAATACAAGACATAGTGTACATTCAATTGGAAAAGTGAAATGTAAGAGTGGAGCAGATTTGCTAACCAATGTTTTGTATGTTCCCACAATACCTAAAAACTTGATTAGTGTGGGACAGATAGTTGAAAAAGGTTTTCAAGTCAGGTTTACAAATGAAGGAGTATTTGTTGAAGATCCAAAGAATGGATATAATCAGATTGTCTCTGGTAAGAAAGAAGGTAGACTCTTTACTTTAAGAGTGCAAGGGAACATTGGTCAAGCTTTGCTCACACATGGTGAAGCAGTGATTACAGAACTTGATCTCTGGCATAAGAGATTAGGTCATTTCAATGAAAGAGGAATTAAAGCTATGGTTGCTAATCAGTCTGTACTAGGATTACCAAATGTGCAAAGTCAACATATGGTTTATAAATGTGAAGCATGTCAAATGGGAAAAGCACACAGGTTACCATTTCAGAAGAAAGGATTCAAACATGATAGAGTACTTGAGCTCATTCATACAGATGTATGGGGACCAACAAAAGAAGGATCTATCAGTGGCTCAAGGTATTATGTTCTTTTCATTGATGATGCTACAAGATGGATAACATTATATGTTTTGAAGGAAAGATCAGAAGTGTTTGGAGCCTTCAAGCATTTTCATGCATATGCAGAGAGAGTCACAGGTCAAAAGCTTAAAAGACTGAGGTCTGATAGAGGGGGAGAATACTTCTCCCAAGAGTTCAATGATTATCTTTGGAATGCAGGTATTAAGAGAGAAATAACCTGCAGGTATACACCACAACAAAATGGTGTAGCAGAAAGAAGGAACAGGACTTTGGTTGAGTTTGCTAGAGCTATGCTAAAGGAGAAGAACTGTCCAAATTATCTTTGGGCTGAGGCTCTGAATACAGCCACATATCTTGTGAATAGATTACCATGTGCAGCTCTGAATGGAATGACTCCATATGAAGCTTGGTGGGGTAAGAAACCAACACTAGATCATTGTAGAGTGTTTGGATCAATTGCATATGCTTATGTGCCATCACAGCTTAGGCATAAAATTGAACCAAAGGCAGAAAAATATGTGTTCATTGGTTATGATGAAAAGCAGATGCGTTACAGATTGTGAAATCCTCTAACCAAACAATTTATTGTTTCTAGAGATGTTACATTTGATGAACAGAAAAGTTGGTATGCAGATCAAAGTAGTACAGCTGAAGAATTTGAAGAAGAGGTAAGAAGATGTGAGAAAGGAAAATCAATTGTGCAGGTAAATAGAGATGAAGACTATATGCAAGCAAGTACATCCACAAGTGGATTAACAAGAAGAAATGAAGAAGCTCCTATATTTGATGAAGAGCTGTATCCAGACACATATGAAGAATGTGAACCAAGAAGGTCAAGCAGGACTAGAAGACAACCTGAAAGGTATTCTTATGATACTTCTTACATAACTCAGAAGAACTATGCATATATGATCAAAGATGATGAAAAACCCCAGAATTATGATGAAGCTAAAGGTAAGAAGCAATGGGAAGAAGCAATGAAGGAAGAGTTCAATGCACTGGAGGAGAACAAGACATGAGAACTTGTTCCTAAACCAAATGGTAAGAAAGTAATTGGAAATAAATGGGTTTATAAAGTGAAGAAGCTTGCAGATGGAAGTATAGCCAGATACAAAGCTAGATTGGTGGTGAAAGGCTATGCCCAGACCTATGGCATAGATTATGATGAGACATTTAGTCCCGTAGCTAAGATTTCAACTATAAGGACAATCATTGCTATTGCAGCTTCAAAAGGATGGACTCTAAGTCAATTGGATATAAAGAATGCATTCTTGAATGGATACATATCAGATGAGGTATACATGGAACAACCTCAAGGGTTTATAGATTCCAGGTATCCAAATTTTGTTTGCAGGTTGAGAAGAGCATTGTATGGATTGAAGCAAGCTCCAAGAGCTTGGAACTATAGACTGGTGAAGTATCTCAATGATCTTGGATATCAAAGTTCAAAAGCAGATTCAAGTCTACTTATCAAAAGAACAGAGGAAGGTACAATCTACATTTGTATTTATGTAGATGACATTATAATCACAGGTACTTCAGATGAAGGAATCAAGGAGTTAAAGAGATTACTTGAAAAAGAATTCAAGATCAGTGACCTACTTGGGACAAGTATGAGAGAGCATGAGAATAGAGTAATAAGAAGTTTTATGAGTTTTTTAGCCATCCTAGAAGTGAGTTAAGTCTCTCTCATCACTAGATGTAAAATTCTCATAAATGAAGAAAATGTTGTACCCGATGTTCTGAGTTTTCTCCTTCTGTGTTAGATCTTTTTTGAAATGCTTTTGTACAAGTCTAAGTCCATAGTTGACTGACCTCTGTACAAATTTGTAGCTTCCAATTGTGATCAGGTTGAGAGAATTATGTTTAGCTACATTTGTATGTGAAGAAGTGTTCATTGGTTCTTGAAACAGGTGCAAAATTTGAAGTCAATGTTTTGATGAGTTCTCCTTCCACATTTTAAAGTTTTGAGCAAGTAAGCACTTAATCTTTAAGTTGAAAGTTAAGCTACTTGTGTCTAAAAGCATTTGCTTAAACGGGTTCTATTCTTGGAGAACCATGTCTTAGAAGTTATAGATGTCTAAATCGACTTCTCAGAAGTACAGTTTTAGACATAGGTGACTTGTCAAGTTGATTTATCAAAATCTACTAAGTCTTTTGGAGTGATTCAACTTGGAGGAGGTGCGCAATCTTTAGGCGACACCTTGTGCAAAGTTTTATTAAAAACTTTACACATTTGATAAGTCAATGAGAAAGATATGTGCAACAGACTTTCTGTAGAATCATCCTTTTCACAGATTCTCCAGAACCTTATAATTGAATCTTGATCCTCCAAATTGGTAAAGGTTTTGACTTACTCTTGATATAGAGGTGCTCTAATTTCAAGAGTAGGTTGTTCTTTTGGAGATTAACACTCTTCATCAATATTCTGCATATTCCTGTTCGTGTTTCGGTTTTTGCTGCACCTATTGTAGAGCAGATTCGTTGGGATGGCAGAGATGCCTAGGCACATGCATTGATAGCTTTGTCTGTCAAACGTGCTATTATTTCTCACATTCGCTCTTGTAGAACAGCTATGGATGCTTTGGATACACTTACCACATTGTACCAAGCTAGGAATGAGGCTCGTGTTGCTTACCTCACAAAAGAGTTGGAGAGTGAGCACATGAATGAAGGTGATTCTATGGATAGTTTCCTAACGAAGATCAAAGACTTGAAGGAAAGTTTATTTATGCTGATGAGGTTATACACATAGCTCACTTGTGTAGACCATTCTGAATGGTCTTCTTGATTTATATCAGAGTTTTTCTTCTACTCTTCGGTTGATGATGAAAGGCAATCCAAATGCATTATCATTTGAGGAGTTAGTCTCTGTTCTGTTGCAGGAAGATCAGTCCAGACAGAATAGGTGCATTATGTGAGTTGCAGATCAAGCTTTCATGGCTAGTCAAAAGGGCAAAGGAAAATGGAGCTCTTCAACTAGTAAGCAAAAATCTGCTAATTCTGCATATTCGAAGAAGGAAGATAAAGATGAGAAGAAATCAGAAAAGCAGAAATTGTTTTGTAAGTATTGTAAAGGGAATGATCATATCATAAAGAACTCTCCAAAACTGGCTGCTAAAGAGGCAAAGAAGAAAGAGGCTGGAATGGTTGTTGTAGAGCCCTCTACACCAAAAATAGAGTCTGCTAATCTTGTGCAGGAAGAAGAATGGGCATTTACTACTGTCTACAATTTTGACCCATTTTCTCATGAGCAGTGCATGTCTGTAGTAGACTCAGATGTTTGGTATTTTGACAGTGGGGCAACCTAACATATTACCTCGCAGCATAGTTTCTTCTCTTCACTCGAGTCTGCCCCTATAGGGAATACTGTTACATGCGCCAAAAACTCCTCTTATCTTGTTACGGGAGTTGGTAAGATCATTTTGACTACTCTTGATGGTAGTTCTTTCACTTTGTGAGATGCTTTATTTGCACCAGGGATCAAGAAGAACCTGTTATCAGTTTCTGCTTAGCCAACATTGGCTTGGTTGTGAAATTTGTTGATGACAGGTGTATAGTTCATGATCTGTCAAATGGCGATGTGATTATTGCTTCTGGTATTTTATGTCGTGGGCTGCATAAGCTCATAGACTATGAAAGATCTCTAAATGATTTGGCATGTGCAATAAATGATTCTCAGGCTATGTCAGATGCAAAGCTTTGGTATGCACGCTTTGGTCATCTGAATTTTGCTAGTTTTCTCTGCCTACAGAAATCTGAAATGGTGTCCTCTTTGCCCAAACTTGAGGCACCTGGAAAACATGTTTGTGAAGGCTATATTTTGGGCAAAATGCAGCGTTCGTCCTTTCCAAAAGATGGTTGAGTTTGGGCTACTCAAAAATTGCATCTTGTACATAGTGATGTTTGTGGTCCTATGCAGACAGCTTCTTTTGGGAATTATCTTTACTTCGTGACTTTCATCGATGATTTTTCCAAGCATGCATGGGTATATGATGCAATAATGAAGAATGGTACTTGTTCTTTATGCGACTTGCCTCCTGGCAAGAAGGCCATTCGCACTAAGTGGGTATACAAGCTGAAGCATAAACCTGATGGTATAGTTGACATGTATAAGGCTAGGCTTGTTGCAAAGGGATATGCACAGGAAAGAGGCATTGATTTTGATGACACCTTTGCACCTACATGCTGTATGACTACTCTTCGGAGCATTTGTGCACTTGTAGCACATCATGGTTGGAATGTACATTAGTTGGACATTAAAACAACATTTCTAAATGGTGACTTGCATGAAGAAGTGTATGTTTTTCAGCCTCGTGGCTTTTGTGCAAAAAGGGCATGAAAACCAAGTGTTCAAGTTAAAGAAGGCATTATATCGTTTAAAGCAAGCACCACGTGCTTGGTATGAGAAGATACATGCCTATCTGATTGCTCATGGTTTTGAGAACAGTCCAATTGAAAGCACCTTATATGGTAAGCGTGCTAATGATGTGCTTCTGATCATTGTTGTCTATGTTGACGACATGCTGCTCACTAGTCCTATTGAGAAGCATATTGCTGATTTGCATGCCTCATTTGAGATGTCTGATTTGGGGCATTTGCATCACTATTTGGGCACTCAGTTTATGCAAGTTGATGGTGGAATGGCATTGTGTCAAATGAAATATATTTGGCTTTGAAGATTGTAAGCCTATTGCCACTCCTTTGGAGACAGGTTTACGATTGATTCTTCATCATGCTGGAGATGCATTTGATGTTGTCCTCTATCAGCAGGTTGTTGGATGCCTGATTTACTTATGCATTACTAGGCCAGATATTCAATCTGTTGTCTCACAGATGAGCAGGTTTATGCATTGCCCTGGTGTCAAGCATTGGCAAGCGGTTAAGGGCATCTTTCGCTACTTGAGTGGTACTCAGCTACTTGGGTTGTTTTATCCCAAGGGGGGATCACTATCGCCAGATTTGCATGCTTTTTTTGACTCAGACTGGGCTGGTTGCTATGACACTCGTGTGTCCACTAGTGGCTTTTGGTTCATGCTTGGTAGCTCATGTATATCTTGGTTGAGCAAGAAGCCGCCTACTGTGGCCACTTCCAATTGTGAGGCTGGGTATAGGGCAGCTTTCACAGCTACTGTTGAGGATGTGTGACTCAGATGCCTTATGGCTTATTTGGGTGTTGGTTAGTCTTCTACCACCACCATCTTCACTGACACTGAAAGCGCATTGGCAGTTGTGAGGAACCTTGTGTTCCATGCTCGCACTAAGCACATTGAGGTGCATTATCATTATGTCAGGGAGAGGTTCTCTGTTGGGGAGATCAGCTTGGCATATGTGCCCACACAGGAGAACATTGCAGACCTTTTCACGAAGGCTTTGCCTAGGGAGAAGTTTGAAGCTTTCCGCAAAGCTTTGGGCTTACTGCCTTTTGTGGAGTGATTTCCACATAGCTTGGCACTTCCTTATACATGAGTGCCAGCTACTTGTTCACCGCATCACTCCCAAGGGGGATTTTTTGATATATTTAGATAGTGATATGTGTGAACACTCTAGGATCACCGAGGCATTTTTTTCCCTCTTTAGGAGGTTTTTTTCCCCGGCTTGTATATATGCCTATTGCCCTAATAGGCTACTTATCTTTGAACATTATCTAGTAATACATTCAGTATTTGTGTGTTGTGCTCCAAGCTTCTTCTCCTTCCTTGTGTTGTTTGCGTGCTTCCGCAGATGTCTATCTCCAACATTATATGCTCCTTAATTCAAACATGTAGTTCTAGAAGTTATGGACTATCTTTTATCTATAATTGTTTCCATTATATTACATGTGTGAATTTGTCCCTAAACATAGGCATGGTTTTCTAAGAATCTAACTTCCATAGCTCTTTGTTCTTCTTTCCTCTTATGTTTTCATGTCTTCATGCCTAATAAGCGAGTGAACAACCAATAGAAGGAACTTGTTTTGGATGTGTGTAGCCTACTTCGTATCGGAAAAGAGCAAACATTTTTTCATGCATTCTTATTAATGCAATAAATTTTGTTGATATATTTACGATAGTGATGTGCATGAACACACTTAGGACCATTGAGAAACTTTTATCCCTCTTTAGGTGATTTTTTCCCCTGGCTTGTATATGCCTAAAATCCTAATGCATCACTTATGTTTCTACATTCACATGGTAATACATTTAGCATTAGGTGTTGTGATCCAAGCTTCATCTTCTTCTTCCTTGTGCTATTTGTGTAATTCCATAGATCTTGAACACCAACAATTGGTATTAGAGTAGGTCATCACTTAATCTAGGGTGTCATCGACACCACGTTGATCAGAGTCTCAAAATCGCATGAAATTTTGTGAGCATAATCAGTGTGATTAGCATTTCAAAAAGGCCTCACTTTGTGGTTTCAAAATTATGATTTGATCTTGTTTCGGCCTTTGAATGCACTTTCACCGTGCTTATGCAAGCAATTTTATCCTTTTGTGCCAAACATATATAGAAGTTTTGGTTCGCCCATACAAGCGGCTCGAAGTTTGCTACAGATCTAGGAGAGCTTGATAGGATAGTTCTATTCAATGTTTTGGGATACAAACGTTTTGGCATCACAGTATTTTAGTGAGTGGACATGGTTGAAATCAGTGATATATTCCATATGTTAGCTGTTGAGGACAAGTTGGATGGTACCAATTGCCCAATGTGGGTTGTTGCTCTAGCACAATGGTGAGAACCACGTTAAGAAGCTCCACCTCCTTAATGTCAATCCGCGGAAGAGATAGGAGTGATATGAAGATCGTGAATGTGAGATGAAGTGAGAGTGAAGGTGAGAAGCATAGAAATGCACACACACATACACACACACTACGAAGAGACAAGCAAGACACAATGGAAGGTGAGAAATCAACTCTATCACTCAAGAACACTATTACAAGCTCAAAAGAACTCTAAGCTCACACTAGCTAACCCCAAAAATGAGCTCTCTAGCTCTTTTTATAGTTTCTAGACTAGTTTTGACCGGTTTCACATCTAGTGACCGGCAGAGTTAAAAATTAGGTCCTAGATGCTATTTGGAAGGGTAAACGGTGTCTAAAAATAACGAAAATTGATACGCATGTTCTACCTAAGCTCCTCAAGCTCGAGGACTCTTCGGCTTGCACAAAATGGAGCTAGAAATTAAGAAAAGGGTTTTTTCTATGTTACATATGTTACAATAGTGATAAAAATCACTGTTGGAGGTTTTTGAAAAGTATTTTTAAAACATGATTCTTTGAAAAAAGATTCCACTGGCTCACTGCTCCGTCGTTACATGCTTCCGCGTCTTCTATGCCTCTGGCTGCTTCCAACACCCCCCTCCCTCTCGCTTCTGTCGTCCCTGACAGAACCTTGTTGTGAGGTCTGCCTGATATAGTTCTGTACGAGGTCTTGAGCGAGGGTGTGCTCGGAGATACGAATGCCTCGGGCCAGATCGGCCTCGAGTTTCTCCCAGTCGATTGGTTGCGGTTCTTCCGGTGGCGGGAGCTGATAGTGTGTGGAATAGACCATTCGTTCACAGGAAAATAATTGTAATAAATGTGTAGGCCTGCTTATGAATACCTCTGAATGGTATTCCCAGAAGCCGGTTGTGAACATCTCTTCGAACGTCTGCTTGTAGCACGCCGGTAGGTACTTGATTCTGCAATGCCAGGCATAACACACCCGTAGCGACGGCGTTGTACTCATATCATATACCAGATCGAAATTGCCATGCTCAAAGCCCGGGGTGTTTACATGAGGTGCCTTGACGTGTCGGAAGACTTTAAAAATCATTTGCATCATGTCAAAGATTTTGACAGTCATGTGCGCCGCTATATCATCCATATGCTTTAATCTAGGGAGCCAATGGCGAATTGTAGCCATCATGTAGCCTACAGTTGGTAACTCAGTGGGTGGCTTAAAATAGGGGTAATTCAACCAGTCTTGGCACTGCTTATTGTTTTGTACCTTAATAGCAAAGGCAGTCCAGGAGTGGCGTCGTGGTACTGGTCTCGAACACGGGTTATACTTCAAATGCAAAGGTGCCTTTACCCATGTACTCATCATTTCTGGATACTTCTGTAGTAAGTCTTTGCGCCACTCTGGTTGATAGATTACTCCTTGCTGTGCATCAAGTGGTAGAGCGGCCTCCTCGAATTGAGTTGCATGCGATGGTTTCTTACCTGTTACTTTCTCAATGGCTAACTGGTATTCAGCCATTAACATAAAATATGGTTTATACTGTAGCTCATGCCCAGATATGTATCGTCGCGGGGCCAAATGAGCAAAGAATGGAGACTGTAAAATTCTTTCCTCTATCATCGCCATGGCATGTAATTGTGCCTCTACTCTAGCTGAGTGCGTTGTTCCAAGTTCCTCAATAGTCTTCATCCACGCGGGGGTCGGGAGTTCGTAATTCATCTGGCCTTCGGTCGTGACACGTCCGCCTGGGATGGGTTGTGGCTCGTATGCCTCTTCAAACGTTTCCTCCACCGGGATGGTGTCAGTTTCTTCCTCAGCTGGTAGCTCCGGTGGTGAATCTGGCCTTGGTGGTGCTTCATATACTGCAATCCTTGATTCAAGGTTGGATACCTGGGCCCGTAATGCGTTGAGTTCCTCTAAGATGTCAGGAGAGGGATCCACAGGTGCTAGTAGGTCTTGGTGTGCTGGTGCTCGTAACTAGAGTAATTTATGATCTTCTTTGAGTTTCTGTAACTCCTCGTTCATGCGGTCGTATTCATCTAGCAGTCTTACATGATCGTCTAGCAGCATCCTCATCGAGTCTGAGGGAATGGCTTTGAACCTGCTAGGACTGGGTGGTTGGTCTGGGTGGTCGAGCGCTGCTTCTAAGTTTTCTCGGTTCTGATCCTGTAAACGCTGATTTTCTTCCTTGGCGGCTGCTAGGTGTCTTCGTAGTAAGCCCATGTTGCGTGTTAGCGTTGCATTGCGGACTGTTTGGGCCCTTAATAGGTTATCCAGGTCAGCAGTGGCTTCTTTAGCGTTTTCTTCGCTTTCTAGTTCCAATTTATGATATGCCTCGCGTAATTCCTGGTATCGGGTGTTCAGAGAGGCATTCTCAATAGACAATAAATTAAGTTGCGACTGTAAGTCATTGGTTGTCCTCTGCAGCTGCTGGTAATTATCGCCAAGAGATGTGAACTCATCTCTTACTTGCATCATACACATGAACATCTGTCGAAATGCATTATCTAGAGTGGGTGATAGTATTAATGAGGTGCTAAATGAAGATGTAGTGGGTGTAGATGCAACGGGAATGGGGAATGGGGGTGGGAAGGTGGATGTTGTGGTGATTGTGGAAAATTGGGAGGTGCCTAAATATGTTTGTGCTGTGAGTGAAGTGAGTGATGGTGCAGTGGGTGGTGAGATGTCCATGTCATTGAACGTGTCCAGTCCGGTGACTGTGAATATGGGGGTGACTGTTGGTGCTTGTGCTGGAATAAATACGGGATTCACAAAGGTTGAGGGGTAATTTACAGGGGGGCTGGCTGGAGCAGCTTGGTGGAAAGGGGAAATAGGGGTTACAGTGGGTCGGGGCGGTGAGACTGTGGAGAAGGTTAATGGCGGTGGGAATGGGAAGAGGGGTCGTGGAGTTGTGGGGAAGGATTGAAAAGCTTGATGGGGGAATGGGTTGAATGGAAAGGTGGATGTGTGAGGGGGTAGACTAGGTCTAATGGGTGAAGGAATTGTGGGCTGAGTGGTCGTAAAGACGATTTCTGCTACGCCACCGGCGAGTGAAGATGTTGGTCTGGGGGAAGGAGGGTGAAGAGGGGAGGCTGGATGGACGGGCGGTGATGGGGGAGCGGTTGGGGTGGTCGGTACTTCAGTGACTACTGAGGTATGTACAACTGTAGCGCAGGGTGGGGAATCTACAAGGATGGCTTCTGCTGCCAATGAACTTTCGGGGACGAGGCGCGCCTCCCTGGCTTGTTCTGAAGACTGTGCTCCTGTTGGTACACGAATGTATTCGCCAGGCTTTGAAAGTAGTCGTACCCTGCGGGGGTCAAACTGTGGTAGTGGATTTCTTTGCAAGTATCTGAGCGCTTCGTTGGAGCCTACTGATTTGACTAACTCGCGGAATCCTTTGATGTATGCGTCTTCGAATCCGCCTGTGACAAGTTCCTGTTCTATGATGGCTTGACTCTCTTCCTCGGTCATTTTTTTGTGTGCCCAAACTTTTTCCATAGTTCTATACAGCTTCTTAATAGCCAATGTGTAAGCTGCTGCTTCGTAAGTTTCATCTTCATGGGTACTTGTATCACCATGTGTGTTTGTTTGTTGTCCCTGGCCATCTGTCTGCTCACGCTCTTGGGATTCGTGAGTGCCCTGGCTGGCTTCGTCATCACCTTCGTCGTCATCGGTTGCTGTTCTTTCATCATCAGAGCTGGACACGATCTGTCCTTGTGGCTGCTCCCTGGGTGTGGTAGGGTAGCTAGGTCTTTCATATTCTTGAGAAAACAATTGTCCTTCTGAAAACTGGAACTCATTGGAGAATGCATCAGGCATCTCAAAATCAAAAGTTTGGTCCAGTGGCTCTGCTTGTCCTGCTTCCAAATGGGGTATTGGAAAAGAGAAAGCTTCCGCACCAATAGTGGTGGGAAGTTCAGCTGCTATGGTGATAGGTTCTGTGGTTGTGGCTGCTTGAGGTTCAACAGTACTGGTGGCGCCCTCCGGCGTAACTGGTCTTGATAACCGTATACGAATTGGTGGTACCGTGGGAGTGGCTGTTGTTGGTGACTGCTCTGGAGATGGTTGTGGCGAGGGTGATTCTGGGACTTGTAGGCACGGTATGGTTCCTCTCATGCGTTTGCCGGCTCTGCCTTTGCTAGACTTTCTAGCCTGCTTAGTGGTCCCTTTGAATGCTTTCAGTTCCTCACTTGTCATGGCACGCTCAATCGGTAAGTCATACGCCAAGCACATATATATGATTCTAGTGAGGGCGCAGCATCCATTAATGACTTTCTTTCGTTCCCATCTATGTTGGGCCAAATAGAGCTGATCAATTACCCAGCTGGCTAGATCAACCGTTTGAGGTCCAGTACATGCTAAGTATAAACCAAACCAGATTCTCTTGTGGGGCATGGTAAAACGATCCTGAGCTGGGAAAGCAAAGTGTTGCATGCATATCCGCAATGGCTTAGAAAGCTCAGGTGTTATAGCAGAAATTTCCTCCCACTTAGTTACGTCACCACGTTTCATCTGTTCGGGGACTAGCCGTTCTCTCTCCGTCGGAGTGTGTGTTCCATGTATTTTGAGAGCTGCGTGAATTAAATCTTTGGACAAATAAAACCTTCTGAATGGAGGGTCATTTACCAAGGATGGTAACATGAATGTTCCGGGTAGATCCTTGTTCTCTGAAGCTGTCAAGGTGGTTACTAGGTAAAAGCATCTGTAAAAATTGGGTTTAGGGAGCGGGTCACTAAAGTATTCTGTAAATCCCGCTCGTGCCCAAACGTGCGTTAAATCTTGTGTATTCTGTAGTCCTTCAAATTCTCTTGAAAAGAACTGGTACTTGGTCCATGTGCGCAAATCAAATGCCAAATTGGCCTCAAATATGAAATTAGCGTCCGCTAAGGGTCCTGCTAGGCCTTGAAACCAGTGAGAATTACGATGAATCTTCTCAGTATATCCTCTAGGAGGATCGTCTATTGGCATGGGTCCTGGAAAACCTTGAAACTCTGGTGGTTGCGCTGTCGGATAAGATTTCGCGAGTAATTCTCCAATATGGGCCATTGGTGTGCTTGCACCAGCTTCTGGTGGTCCTGCTTCGGTTTGCATGATGACTGACGAGCTAATGGAAAAGATCTGCTACAAAAGATTAACACATTAGTATGGAAATTCATTATGATCCCATTAAGGTGAGACCGCAATCCCTTTCCATAACCGATGTGTAACCCGTGTAGCCAAGTGTCGTGAAGTGCTTGATGCAATGATCTTTTTGCGGAGCTAATGCAGGTCTCTAGACACCTACATGGTCAGATTATGCATACATTTCTTGATGAGCTTTTTCATGCATGATGTGGGGTTATGGCGTGTGAATTTATACAAGGTTTGGTTGAGGGTGAATTATTACAAGGGTGGAGTTTAAACGGGATGGGAGAATTGTTAGATAATGGGGTACAAGAAGACATCTGGATACGTTTCGGTATCCATTTCTTAAGAGTCCTTGGGTGGGTGGTGTGGTTCTGCTGAGGTACAAAAAGTGGTATCGGGTTTGGTGGTATTGAAGGATGAAAAGATTTCTGAGGGGTATATATTACATGGCTAGAGGGTTGGGCTATAATACATTGTTTGGGTACCCAAATCTGCGTGGGTGTGGGTCTATTGATAAGATACTTCTTGGCGATCCAAATCTGTCGAGTATTTGTACTTGTAGAAGAAGATCGAGGGGACTTTGAATGCTGACTCTGCTTTTTTTGAAACTTTGTCCTGTTCTTGTCTGCAGTGTTGCCGATAGGCTGTGGTTGTTGTCCTTTTGGCACCCATATTTGTCTCGTGCCACTTGTTCTGTGATGTTGATACTGCTGCTTTCTCTGCCTTATCTGGTGGTGTCGTCGGTCTTGGTTCCGCTGTTGTGGTTGACTCCTTCGTGGTTGGGTTTGAGAGGTCCATTGGACGCTCTGCTTTGGAAAAGAAGGGAGATCCAACACTTGTGTGACCTGCCCATTAGGAAGTGATTCGTTCTTTATCTTTAATCTAGGCCAGTCCGCAGCAAGTTTGGAAGGATGAGCACCGTAGGGTGTTGTGCTCATTTGGCCGCTGATGCAACCCACCTGACCGCTGATTGTGTCCATCTGCCCTAGCGGTTGGGTAGCTGCCCTTTCTAGTTTGCAGGAAGCCTCAGGGAAGATCTCCTGTCGTCTTTCTGATAGACAATTGTCTATAGCCAAGCCCGAGTGGGTTGGTGTAGACGTAACGTGATTGATCTGACCCAAGGTCTTCCGGTCTTCCATCGCATGTATTTCATAGGGTCTAGGGTTACAAACCTCAGTCGGATTGCCATTAGGGAAGTCAATCGGTATCACTCGCTTCTGTTCAAAGGTTCCAATCTGTAAGGAGCCTTGTCGAAGATTTAGGTCCACTGAGTGATCGTATAGCCAATCTTGGCCAAGGATTAGGGGTTCTATCAGGTCGTCATCATGGCACACTAGTAGCTTCGCTGTCATGGTCACATCCTTAATGAGGATAGGAAGGTCCACCTCACCCATGCAAGGGGTTTCCATGCCTCCTAAGCCTATGAGGTATGCCTCAATTGGCCGCATTGCTATTCCTGAATCCTTATAGTGGGACCATCTAATCGCACTAGTCGCAGCACCTGAGTCAATTAAAGCCTTGAGCTCTTGGCAAGGGTTGCCGTGCTCTAGCCTAACTGTAATGAATGGTCTCCTGTCCACTATACTAGGATGAGTGGTTGACTTTACTTGACACATGGCCATGGGATATCTGGGTGTAGTTTCCAGATGGTTATAATGTTCTCTCCCTAGTCCTTGTCTTCTTAACTTTATGCGCGTAATGCGTTCGATAGCTTCTGCCTGAGCTTCAGCTCGTATTCTATTTTCTTCCTCCTTACGCTTCTTTTCCAACGTGAGTCGTCTAAGCATATCCTCCGTAAGTGGTTCCTGATATAACCTGACTCTACAGCCACTAATATAATTAGGCATTATGTTTCCTTCTAAGGTGGCTAACTGTACTGCTCCACTTGTCGAGAGTCTGTTAATGATCATAGGTCCATAACCTCGCTTTTCTAACTTCCGTGCGTGTTGTTTCAGCGTATATACTAGAACTAAATCTCCTTCTTTTAGGCCTTTATCTTTCACATGTGCATCAAAATATGCTTTCTGTCACTTCTTCGCTGCATATATTCCTGCTGCTGCCTTTAGCCTGGTTTCTCCTAATCGTTCCAAGTCCATTATTCTCACTGATAATTCATGGCCGGTCCACTGATGTTCTTGTGCAACCTTAAGGGTCGGTATCAAGAAGTCCAAAGGAAGCACAGCATTCTGACCAAAAACCAACTGAAAGGGAGTGGCATTGAGTACGGTCTTGTAGGCCACTCGATATGCCCAAATAGCGTGGTGTAACTGTTTGTCCCAATCTGAACGTTTGTTGTTCACAAGTTTTGTCAGTACATTACAAAGGATCTTATTAGTGCTTTCAGCCTGACCATTGGCCTGAGGATGATATGGTGCGGATTTTTTGTGAATCACCATAAAATCCTGTAACAAATATTCAATGACTTGGTTTAGAAAGTGAGTTCCGCGATCGCTCACTATCTCTATGGGCAATCCATATCTTGTAAAGACATTTTCAAATAAGAATTTTGCAATTGTGTGTGCATCATTCTTTTTTGTGGCTTTTGCCTCTACCCATTTCGTAAGATAATCTATGGCAACAATAATGTATTCCGCATGTGTACCTTTTGCAGGGGGGTTAATGGGTCCTACAAAGTCTATACCCCACTTAGAAAATGCACGTCCGCCCATCATGGGTTTCAATGGCATTTCATCTCTGCGAGTAGGAAACTGAGTTCTTTGGCACGCATCACATCTCTTAACATAGGTATGAGCATCCATGTGAAGAGTGGGCCACCATAATCTTGCAAAGAGGATGGCTTTGATTATCCTATCGGGTCCAAAATGACCTCCTGCAACACCTTGGTGTGCAGTCTCTAGTATGCTCAGATAATCGCTTTCATGAACACATTGTCTTAGATATCCATCTCGTCCTCTTTTGTATAGATTATCGCCAATAAGTGAATAGTCTTGAGCTTCCTGCTCCAGACTACGTTGTCGAGCTAAGGTCACTCCTTGAGGGAATGTGTTCGTCCTCAAGTATGTCACTAAAGGTTCACTCCAGTCTGGTGTGAGAGACACGTGATATAACGTAGCATGCTCTACTGGTGGTCTTTCACAACAAACATGGCATTCTTTACACAACTTGTAGACATCTGCTTCCATTGAAGGCCAATATACTCCTAGTCTATGCAGAGTCTGTAATGTTCGATGTTTCGAATGATGTTGCTTTAATGCACCTACGTGTGCTAATTGCAACCAATTCGCGTGTTCTGATTCCGCTACACAACAAGCAAGAATCTTTTGATTATCCTATTTATATATGCTTCCTGCTAAGATTTGGTATCTCTGAGACTTGGTAATCTCTCCTTCTTTGATCTTTATCCTAGGGTTCTTGGGTCCGTATGTCAGGATAGGGACTATAGACTTAGCCCATGCTGGTGCTATCTCAAGATTAAACAAATATGCATCTGGCAGATCATCCATTACTCCTTGAGGAGCTTCTCCTGATGTTAATCTTGAAAGGTGGTCAGCTCTAAGATGTGTCTTTCCTTTCCTGACTACTACTTCAAAATCGTACTCCATGAGTAATAGAAACCAACGTATTAGTCGTCCCGTGTTACATGGTTTGTTGACTAGGTACAATAGGGCTTGATGATCTGTAAAGAACTTGAATTTGTTGGCCAACAAGTAGTGCCTAAACTTCTTTACTGCGTAGATCATCCCTAATCCTTCTCGTTCCGTCGTGGTGTAATTTCTTTCTGCTGCGTTCAATTGTCTGCTCGCGTAAGCTATGGGGAGATCTATGTTACCTTCACTCGTGGGTTGTGCTAACACACATCCTATGGCGTAATTGGATGCATCCACATGTACATGGAATGGCTTACTCCAATTTGGGGTAGTCAATATAGGTGCTGAGCACAAGCGTTGTTTAAGTTCGTTGAATGAATTCTCACATTCTTCTGTCCATTCAAAATTGGTTAAAAGAGAGTACAAAGGCTTGGCTATGATTGCATACATGTGCATGAATCTCCTATAATAACCGCAATGGCCCATAAATGCCTGTACCTCTTTCACATTAGTTGGTCTAGGTAATTCTGCAATTACCTTCACCTTTTCTTCATCCGTAGAGATTCCATTTTTTGACACAATGTGTCCTAGAATTTTGCCTTGTCTGACCATGAAAACGCATTTTTCTGGGTTCAAACAAACCTGATATTCTCGACATTTGTCAAATATTTGTCTTAACTCTGGGATATGCGTCTGTCTTACATTAGAATGAGCACATATGTCATCGACATAAACTTCCAAACTCTTGCGTAAGAATTCCTTAAAAACATGACACATGAGTCGCTGGAAAGTGGCGAGTGCATTTGTTAAGCCAAATGGCATTACACGAAATGCAAATATGCCCCATTTAGTGGCGAAAGCCGTCTTGTGTTGATCTTCTGGAGCAATGGCTACTTGATTATAGCCTGAAAATCCATCAAGAAAGCTGTAAACTTCCTTGCCCGCAACTCTTTCCAGTAGATGTTCTGTGATAGGAAGAGGATAACTGTCTCTAATCGTGGCGGCATTAACTTTTTTAAGGTTAATACACACACACAATTTTCCATTCTTCTTGGGCACTACCACAATGGGGGATACCCATTCGGTATGCTCAATTTCGTAAATGAATCCTGCTTCTATCAAGAGATCTATCTCCTCTTTAATCTTCGCAGCGTAGTTATCATTGTACGTGTAAGGTTTCTGTTTCGTAGGTTTTGCCTCTGGAGTCATAGGGATTCTATAAGAACATATATCTGGGTCTACTCCTTTTAGGTCTTTGTAACTCCAAGCGAACACATCTCTATATTCGCGCAATAGGGCAACTAATACTTCTTCTTCTTCCTTCATCAAATCATGCCCTATGTATGTACATTTTTCTTCTTCTCCTTCTATGGCTACTATTACTTTCTTGGTTTTCTCTCGGTTATCATATACTTGTCCGTCATTCGCCTTCCTATTAGGCATTCGTACCATGATTCTTCTATCTTCGATTTCATATTTCTTGAAATTCTCCGGTACTTCAAATAAAGATTCTTCTTTTTCTGACATGGTTTCTTTCTTCTTTCTTTTCTTGCCTTCACTTTTGCTAGTCACTTGAGTGGCTATTCTCACGTCATTCATAACTTCCTCGTGTCTCGGAGGGTGAGTCTCTACTTCGTGGAAATATTCTTCCTCTGATGCAAAGGGTGGGTCCATGATAATTGATTCTAAATCAAAATCGCTTGCATCCTCAAATGCATCAGTGTTAGGTTCACATTCTTCTAAAATTGCATCGCACATGATTTGCTCTATCGTGAAAACTGAAATGTCATAGCCATCCTCGTCACAGTGGGGTGTCCATTGTTCTTCATTGATGGCTACATCCATGGTTGCTAGGATTTCTGCCCAACCATGGGGTTCAAACTCTTCGTCAGGGAATACTATAGGTGCGTAAGCTGGATCTTGAAGGGTTCGTGGATGTTGTTCTGCACCTAAGGTCCTTGCTTCTAATCTTTCTTCCTCTTGTTGTGCAACTTTACACATCCATAAATGAGTATCCTCGTGCAACCAAGAAGGATCTGATTCTAATGAGTGCACGGATTCTGTTTCTACTTGTGTCTTATGGATGGTATTCCATTGTATTGGGGGTACATCTCTATGTGAATAGTCTTTAAGATTGACTTTGGTAGTCACTCCTAAATGTTGCAAGTACAACGAATTAGTTCCCCAATCTTGTACAATTTGCAACTGACGCATGAATGGTCGTCCCAATATCATCTCATAAGCATGGTTTTTACTAAAATCACAAATGGCAAAGGTATGCTCAAATTCTACACCACAAGTGGTGAGAGATATTCCTTCTAGTAAGCCTAATGGTTTTTCTATGTGTCCGTCAGCCATTTGTAGCTTCATCCTGGTAGGTTTGAGTGCTCGCTTACCCCAACGTTTCCATAAAGCGGTGGTAGCGATGGCTACTCCGGCTCCTGAATCTAAGATGGCTTTCGTGGTGTAGCCCTGATGGGTTATTGGAAGATAATTGTTACCTTCCTCTCCTTCGCTTACATCTCCAATCTTTTCCACGGGTATCTCTGGTACCTTATTATGTGATCCTATTTGTGAGGGAGTAGTAGCAAGCTCGGGGAATTGATTTGCTACATGCTTCCACAATTCTGGTTTTACCTTTAACAACTCCTCTAGAGTGAGATTACACTGTACCTTAGTGTTCTTGATCACTTCTGTGTTTCTAGGGATTATTGATTCTTCATTCCTCACTATTATCGTGGGTGCTCTCATATTAATAGACTTTGCTTCCCAAGGTCCCGTGAACTGAGGTAATTCTTGTAAAGAATTAGATCCAAAGCCTGTGTGTTCACTCAGTTGTTCTTCCTCTACATCATCATATATAGAGGGGATGTCTTGGGGAAATTGCTCCTGCAAATCATCTATTTCTTGAATGGGAGGATGAGTTCCTTGTTCTTTTCTCCATTTCTCTTCTTGGATTTCTCTCAAAAATTCATGTGAGTACCTATGTATAGAAGACAAATTGTCTTGACTTTCTGTATTGGGTACTTGAGACAGGGAAGGTGCATTCCTTTCCTGTGTCTCCGGGACGCTAGGGTTCCTATGCTGATCCTTTTTCTCTTTGCTCTCTATCAAGTATTCTAGCCTCTCCATTAGTCCTTGAAAGTGTAGTTCCGGTTTTGCCATGTTATTCCAATTAAGATATCTAGAGGCTTCGAACAAAGCTTGTGCTAATTCTACCATCTTCATGCAGAGTTTAGTTCTCTCCATTTCTAGATCAGCTCGAGGGTAGTTCTTACTCATTTCAACTACTTGAGGTCCCTCTTTTAATCTAGCCTGATATGCACGAAACATCATGTCTAGATCCTCTGGTATGGGTTCCACTAAAACTGATCCTGATTTCTGAGCTGAATTCTCTTGATTCAATTCCTGTGAGGTCAATTCTTGGATTTTGGCTCTAGATTCCTTTAAACTTCCTTCCAACTCAGTTATCTTTTTACTCCAATTTCTCTTTATTCTTTCTCTAGAATCTTTCCAAGATTTTGTCTTTTTACTGCTAGATTCTGCAACTTCACTACTTCCGGCTACCTTCTCCTGATTAAGCTGTTGGTTCTGTAAGAGCGCCTAGGCTCTAGTGATAGCTTGGATAGGCACGTAGGTAGGGTTGGATCCATCTGTGTTGTTTACAATACCTATCATGTTGATTGGTGTCACACTCGAAGCATTAACAGAGTTCTTAGGACAATCTTTGATTATGTGCTCTTTGCCACAATCGGCACAAAAGCCTTGGATGTTATAGTACTGTGATTGCCCTGCTATTGGAGGATGTGGACAATCCTTTATGAAATGATCTCCTTGGCACCTAAAGCATGGTCCTCTAGGGCCATGTGGTCTCTGTTGTCTCAATTGGGGCCGTGGATTTGGGTTTGTGTACATCACATGAGCGTAGTCGGGCTCCCAACTAGGTTCCATTGGTGGACTATCATAATGATATGTCTCCACATGTTCTGGTGACTCCGTGTAATATGCAGGTGGACTATCTACATGCGTAGAGTCAAAACTGTTTGAGTTTGGGTCACTCTTTGTGATCAAAGGTGAAGAAGGCACTAAGGCCCTACTTAGGTTCTCTTCTGCAGCAGCATATTTGACTGAGATGACATTCGCTGGTGGTGGTGGCTGTTGAGCTAAGACAGGTTGAGGTCTCTGTTGAGCCTGATATGGGTAGTTCTGAGGAGGCTTATAGTAATAAGGTTGAGCATTGTAATGGCCTTGATACCTACCTGGCTGTTGGTATGCTTGCGGGTAGTTCTGTCTTACGGTTTGTTTGTTGTATGGGCAGTCCTGAGCCGTATGATTTGTGTATCTTCTCTCAATTGTACAGTATTGGCCACTAGGGTTGGCTTGAGGTTGCGGTGCATTGGGACACACATTTGCCATATGATCACCACCACAGGTGTAACAACGCTTGTTCATTAGTACCCTAGGTTTACTAGAAACTCCTAGTTTCTGGGCCACTTTTTCTGCTAGGTCTTCTATCGAGTTAGAAAATTTTGTGGATGCTAGAGATGAACAGTCTGAGTCCTTGTAGACCTTTGAAAGTTCCAACTCGTCTCCTAAGTTGTCCTCAATGTCTATACAAATTCTTACACACTGCTCTAGCAATCTGGGTTCTTTTAGGTACACATAGGAGCGTAGTTTAGAGCTCAACAAGCCATCTAGGAACAATGACACTTGTTTGGCTTGTGAGGGTAGCTCTTGCATTGGACATCGTTCAACATATTGTCTAAACCTACGTCCTGCGAGTCTAATTGTTTCTTGAGGGGTCTGTTTGAAGCTATGAATCAACGAAGATGTGTCATGTCTAATCCCACTTTTAGAGAATTCAGTGATGAATGACTCTAAAAAGTGATGGATGTCCCTAAATTGCCTTTGTTGCAATGGTTGGAACCAAGTTAAAGCTGTATTCTTTAACGTTAGTCCAAATGCGTTGTATTGCGTGAACATGTCTTCGACTTGTTCGGCTCTTAGTACTTGCTTGAATTCTGCGACATGGTCATAGGGATCTCCTGTCCCATCAAAGTAATTTTTCATGGATTTCACTAACTGTGTGGGTCTCAATATTCTTGCGTGTTCACGTGGTCTAGGTAGAGGAAAATCATCTCTACCACCTGGTATTCCATGATCTCTTTGTCTATCCGTTCTATTAGTGTCCGTGGTTGTTCTATCTCTCCCTACGGGATGAGTGAAGCTTACTTCGGGTCTTTCTTTATTCTTTTCTCTTTGATTTCCAAGGGCTGATGATGTTCCTGCCCCTTGTTGACTTGTATTCATGTTCGTTCTAGATGGAGGGAATACCAATTCACCTCTCCATGTGTATGTGTTTTTAGCATGGTCAGGCACCACAAAGACTCTTTCTGAAGTCTCATCCAGGTATACAACCTTTCCAGGTGTATCCGGGTCCTTGAACTCGTATATCGTGATGATACCTACCTCACTAAGTAGTTCTGTCTTGTATCTCCAAAAGGCTTCATTAGTTTCTTTATTTACAAACAACTCTATGCTTCTGTTGTCCTGAGGGATCCATTCCGGGATTAGTACTCGTGTCAGTACAAATTTCCCTCTAGGTGTTCTAGGCTCTTCTAGAGGTTCTTTTCCTTGAGACTTAGTTTCCGTCTCTAATTGAATTACGCCAAACTCGTTCGTATTGTTTGGCTGCGTACTTAAGATGTACATCGTTCCTTGCTTGTCTATGTACACGTCTCTCTCGAATTTCACCACTGGACGTTCCAATCCAATGGGTTGATCGGGGTTGTGCATTTGCACCACTTGCCTTCGCAAACCATCCTCATAGATGCGAGCACCTAATCGGTTAGTTCGGAGAAACTCTAGTTGAGTCCTATAGGGTCCTTCTGGTTTTTCTAAGTATGCTACATTTGACCCTACTTCTGGTCTATCTGTGCTAAATGCCATTTCTGATCCGCTGGTGTCTGAGCTCTCGTAGGGGTAATTACTATTCAATTGCTGAGCCCACGATCGAGCAGTAGTTCTTACACTTGCCTCTGATGATCTAAGGCTTTGTCGGTCTGACTTACCTATATGTTTGCCCGATCTAAGGTTCATTAATTTTCTTCCTTGCACACTCAGTACACGCTCAGATCGTCAATGATTCTTTGTTATTACTGTCTTGATTCTTTTTAGATTTGTTTAGATTCTTGTCTTAATGTATGCGTCAGGAATTCGACTTTCCGTGGTCCTTTGAGTTCTCGTTCCGTCAGACTTATGTTCTTTCCTTTAGGTTTTCGTGTCACACACCTTTACTTTGGTCTTGAACTTGATAAATTTAATCCTCTTGAACTTGAGGCGTTCCTATCGTCTTAAATCCACAATGCTACCGTTCATCCTAAGCTAAGAATTGACTGAGGGGGTTGAGTAATCTTCCAACCTCGAGTCAGCTTTTCTGGTTGCTCTGATGCCCAAGAAGCCGAGCTTCCCAAGCTTTATGCCCTTCGCTGCCTTGCCTTGGTTGCCTTTGATTGCCCTTGCTAGACCTGGAAAAATCCAAGATTAGACCAATTCACAGTTGGATGATCAAGCACTTGAGTATCTACACCTTTTAAGTCCCTTCCCTTTTGCCCAACTTTTCAATGCTTGCCCCCTGGCTTGCTAGTCCCAAACTAGGTCAACCTCAAAATACCTTATCTAAAAATAGATGTATTCTAATGAGCTATTAAGCTCAAAAAAAGGACTTCGGATGAAAAAGTTATGACCGTTCAGGCCCTGGGGGGGTAAAAACTGACAAACAGGTTTTTCTCCAAATATGAGCTAAGGGGTCTCCTATGAGTATAATCACCCAAAAATTTCCCAAAAATAGCCCCAAAATTGGCCAAAAAATGAAACCCTAAAATTTGCGATGGGGGTGCACAATCGCGATGGTCTGAGATGATCGCGATGGTCTGGGACCGTCGCGATGGTCCAGGCGAACCGTCGCGATGGCGTGAAAGTGGACCGTCGTGATGGTCCAAAAGTGAGCAATCGCGATGGGGTGAAATCGGACAATCGCGATGGCGTGATTGTGAACCGTCGCGATGGCGTCAGTGTGAACCGTCACGATGGCTCGATCAAGTGGACAATCGTGATGGCGTCAGTCAACGGTCAACGGTGAACAATCGCGATGGTCCAAAGTGAACCGTCGCGATGGTCCGGGCGCGATGGCGTGAGCCAATCGCGATGATCCAAAATTTCGGGTTGTCGCGATGGTCTGGGGGTATCGTCGCGATGGCGTGAGATGCGAGCCATCGCGATGGTCTAGCTTGCCACTAGCACCGTCGGCGCGATGGCGTGAGCCAATCGCGATGGTGTGGGGTCAGCGAACTGTCGCGATGGTCCGCGAACTGTTGCGATGGTCCAAAGTGAACCGTCGCGATGGTCCAAAGTGAACCGTCGCGATGGCGTGAGACCGTCGTGATGGTCCGGCCGAGCCGTCGCGATGGCTTGAGCCAATCGCGATGGTGTGACACAATCGCGATGGTCTGAGACCGTCGCGATGGTCCACCAAACTGAAAATTTTTGAGATGCAGCTATGGATTCGTGTGTGCGCTTGTGTCGCCTATACGCCTGTGTGGTCACTTACCAAAAATTCCGAAGTTTGCAGACCATCGTGATGGTCTGACACACTCGGAAATTTCTGACAGAAAGTGAAGTTTTTACCTTTTCCAAGCTTTCCTGATGCATTGGAGCTCTGTACCTGCAAGAAAACTCAAGAAAACAAAAGCACATGCAAGCACAAAAGCTCTCTCTCACTCTCTCGCATGCACAAATGAGGGGAAATGAGGAGAATGGGTAGATATGGTGAATTTTCTGATTTTTTTGGAGATGAAGATGATGATGCGGTGATGAAGATGGAGTGTGGGGGAGGTGAAAAACAACAAAAACTAAGTAAAAACAACAACAAAAACTGAAATTTTTACCTTCCAACGCCACTTCTTGCTATACTCTTACCATCACACATTCGTCCTAGACTCGATCCCCGGCAACGGCGCCGAATTTGGTGTTGCTCTAGCACAATGGTGAGAACCACGTTAAGAAGCTCCACCTCCTTAATATCAATCCGCGGAAGAGATAAGAGTGATATGAAGATCGTGAATGTGAGATGAAGTGAGAGTGAAGGTGAGAAGCATAGAAATGCACACACACATACACACACACTACGAAGAGACAAGCAAGACACAATGGAAGGTGAGAAATCAACTCTATCACTCAAGAACACTATTACAAGCTCAAAAGAACTCTAAGCTCACACTAGCTAACCCCAAAAATGAGCTCTCTAGCTCTTTTTATAGTTTCTAGACTAGTTTTGACCGGTTTCACATTTAGTGACCAGCATAGTTAAAAATTAGGTCCTAGATGCTATTTGGAAGGGTAAACGGTGTCTAAAAATAACGAAAATTGATACGCATGTTCTACCTAAGCTCCTCAAGCTTGAGGACTCTTCAGCTTGCACAAAATGGAGCTAGAAATTAAGAAAAGGGTTTTTTCTATGTTACATATGTTACAATAGTGATAAAAATCACTATTGGAGGTTTTTGAAAAGTATTTTTAAAACATGATTCTTTGAAAAAAGATTCCACTGACTCAGTGCTCCGTCGTTACATGCTTCCGCGTCTTCTATGCCTCTGGCTGCTTCCAACATGGGCATATATGATGCGTCATGTATTAGTCATAAAAGGACTATGGAATATTGTTTAGGTTGTTGAAAAATGACCTATTACACCTACAAATACAATTATTGAAGGTGATGGAGATGGTGTTAAATATGACAATCTTCAAATTCCTATTTGTGCTATGGTTCTTGCTGCATCTATTATAGAGCAACTCTGTTGGGATGGCAGAGATGCTTAGAAACATGCATTGATAGCCTTGTCTATCAAACATTGATAGCCTTGATACACTAACCACTTGGTAATAGGAAAGAAATGAGGCTCGTGTTGCTTAGCTCCAAAAACCATTGGAGAGTGAGGGTATGAATGAAGGAGATTCTATGGATATTTTTTGACAAAGCTCATAGATTTGAAGGAGGATTTGATTTCTATTGATGAAGTCTTGCTAGAGAGTTGCATATGTAGATAGTTCTAAACAATCTTCAAGCTTCATATCAGAGTTTTGCTTCTAATCTTCAATTGATGATGAAAGGCAATCCAAATGCCTTAACATTTGAGGATGTAGTCTTTGTTTCATTGTAGGAAGATTGGTCTAGGAAGAACAACTCCATTATGCATGTTGTAGACAAGCTTTTCTAGCCAGTGAGAGGGGCAAAGGTAAATGGATCTCATCTACTTGTAAGTAGAAATCTTCCAATTCTGCACAATCAAAGCATGATGACAAAGATGAGAAGAAAACAAAAAAGTAGAATTTTTTTTGCAAATACTATAAAGGAAATGATCATGCCATAAAGAGTTATCCAAAATTGGTTGTAAAAGAGGTAGAGAAGAAAGAGGCTGGAATGGTTTTTGTAGAGGCCGTATGCTAATTTTGTGTAGAATACAAATGGGCATTTACTAATGTCTATAGTTATAATCCATCTTCTCATGAGAAATGTTTGTATGTAGTAGAGTCAAATGTTGGATACTTTGATAGTGGGGCAACCAAACATATTACCTCGCAGCATAGTTTCTTCACTTCAATTGAACCTGCCTTTATAGGGACTACTATCACATGCACCAACAAGTTCTCTTATTCTATCATGGGAGTTGGTAAAATCATTCTCAATACTAATGATGGTAGTTCTTTCACATTGTTGGATGCTTATTTGTGCCAAGGATCAAGAAACCTCTATTATTAGTTTCAACATTAGCCACGATTGACTTGACTGTGAAATTTGTTGATGACAAATGTACAATTCACGATCTCTCAAATGGCAATGTCATTATTTCTTATACCGTATTATGTTAGGGGTTCTATGAGCTCATAAAGTATGCTAATTCTTTGAATGAATAAGCATGTGCACTTTATGAATCTTAGGCTATATCAAATGCAAAGCTTTGGTCATCTAAATAATGCTATTTTTCTATGCCTATAGAAATTTGAAATGGTGTCCTCTCTACCCAAACTTGAGGCACCTTGTAACCATCTTTGTGAAGGCTATAGTTTGGAAAAAATGCAACATTCCTTCTTCCCAAAAGATGGTTTTGTTCGAGCTACTCAGAAATTGCACCTTGTTCATAGTGATGTTTGCGGTCCTATGCAGACACCTTCCTTTGGGAACTACCTTTAGTTCATGACTTTCATTGATGATTTTTCTAGGCATGCATGGGTGTATCCACTAAAAGCAAAGTCTGAAGTGTTTATGTGCTTCAAAGGGGCACCCTTTGTTTTGATCAAGGGGTGCAATAATCTTCTGATTGTAATGAATTTCTAGTTGAATGTGGGATAAAACATCAATGTAGAATGCCGTATACACCTCAATAGAATGGAGTTTCTAAATGGATCACTCATGGAGATGACGAGGTGTATGGTCAAGAGTTAGGCTTTACCACATAACTTGTGGCTTGAGGTTGTTATGTGTCTAGCATAAGTACTTACCAGGTGTCCCACTAAAGCCTTGCAGTCTATCACTCAACATGAGGCTCGAGATGGTCCCAAGCCATCTGTTTCTCATCTGCATGTCTTTGGTTGTTTGGCACATGCATTAGTGCATCAACAACAATGTAGGGAATTGGATGATAAAGTAGTGAAATGAATCTTTGTTAGGTAAAATTATGAAAGCAAAGGTTATGGTTTGTATCATCCACAAACTAAATTGGATGCATTTTAGCCATTATTTTCATGTACTAAGGAGACATCACTTAGGTCTAAGGATGTGTATGACACTTTGCTGCCTCTTTTTACAGGTGGACAATCAAGTGCTAGTCCAAATGAGGTAGTTTTACAACCTTTATAGGTTTCATGTGGGGATGCAAATTATTCCATTTCTATTGCAAATTTACATGATGCACTTGTTGATGAGAGGCCTCATATAGAGGAGGCAAAAACTATGCCAAAATGGTTGGTGCAAACTTTGTGAGATAGAGAATTAGATGCAGCTCTCTCATATCATATTCAGTCAAGCTCGCATAGTGCTTCCTTTGCATCAAATGGTTGTGCAATTGCTGCCTCTAGCCTTTGTAATGAGAATGCACATGTTTCATTTGATGAAGCATAAAATGCAAAAAATTGGATGGTTTCTATGCAATTAGATTATGATGCTATTATGAACAATAATACCTGGTCTTTATGTGATTTGTGTTAGGCCACCAGAAACAAATGTAACTATATTTAGTGGAAAATTTAATTGGGAAAAGACGCACATCAAAAGGATGAAGCGCAATCATTGTAACCTTCTGATAATAGAAGACACACATGGAAGAGAGAGATAGAGCATCGCCTGACTGTGCATTTGGGCAGTGTGCCTGTGGATTGATTCCAGTACAATTCATCTATACTATTGTACTGTTATGTTCTATTCATGTTTGGTATTGAATAACTGTGGTGATGCTATTGATATTTTGTGAGTCATTGGTGAAGTATAAGGTTAATGGTGACAACGTCTTAGTCGGCATTAAGAACTCGTGTATTTCGGTTGTGGTGAATTTTGTGTTCTATTGCGTACTAGTTGTGAAGATAAGTAGTTAAGTTTGTTCGAATTGTCAGATTAAGTTAAAGAAGAAGTCAATTTAGTAATGAATTGAATGGGCAAAATATATATATAGGGCCTTTGTATTACATGTGAAGAGAGATGGTGGATGCAATCCGAAGATGAGTTGGTGGTGCTACAACCGGCTTCACACCAACCAATTGAGACTTCAGAGTTGATTAGTAGTACCTTTGAGCTTCCTAAATCAACCAAAATATCAGCCAAGTACTTTGGAACATGTATCTCAAAAGTTTAAGTCAAGAAAGACTAGTTGCAAAATGACTAGCTCCCAAAACTTGCTACTTTTGAACATACACTTGCTAGAAAAATTAGAAATTACACCTGCTAGAAAAGCTCTCAACCTGGTAGGAATTAGAAAAGTTTCTTTTGGACATAGAAAATAGGCTTAGGTAGCTTGCTAATCCCAGTTCAAGCACTTCAAATGATAAACTGAGCACTGAGAACCAGATTCATCAATATTAGGAACATGCCCGCCACTATCGGGGCTTTATAGAGATAGACTAGTGAGCAGTAAAATGCAGATATCTCCCAAACTATGAATCCAATGACCATGGAATTTTATATGAAGAAACTACACAAAGAGAAAACTCCAATGCATGTTAAAACTCTAAAAACAATTCAGTAGAGCTCGAGATATGAGCTTCTGAGTTGCTCTTAGTGAGTATAGTAGAGAACAAAACACAGAAGTAGAGAATGATGAATGTATAAATTCACATATGATTACAACCACATTGGCAATGAATATTTGCACAATGAGAGTAGAATGATAGAGCTATGGAGTAATCTCTTCATTCTCTACAAAATGACATGAAGTGATCATGTACAAGGCTTGCTAATCACCTCTTCCTTCCTGCTCTTTTTATAGCTACTCTTGGAGGGAGTTTTGAATTCAAATTCGAATGGATCCACCTAAAAGTGATCCCCAAAGTTAGGAAATATTCCCTTAGCTCACTAATTCGTGGTTTTAGGTAGTTAGAGCCATGACTTTGCTTTTATATCATGGATGACATAAGCCATTCTTTTTCTTTTTTCTTTTTCACAATTACAAGAGATAAAATGTGCTCTTTTACAAGAGGTGTTCATATGTCTACATATATGGCTACAAATGAACATCATATCAAGCATGTAGGCTTGGGAAAAATGCACAAATAGCTCCCCCTCAAGCCTAACATTCTTGGCCTCCAAATAAGTCTTCAATTGTCCTTGTTTTCCTGTAAGCCAATCATCAACTTGAATCTACTTAACTTTGTACCATCAAGAGCTTTAGTCAAGATGTCTGCACATTGCATATCTATGGAGACATAGGAGAGTTGAATATCATTGCTCATTAGCTTCTCCCTTACATAATGGTAGTGGACTTCAATATGCTTGGTTCTAGCATGGTATACCGGATTAGTTGCAAGATGTAGTGAGCTTGTGTTGTCACCAAAAAAGTGAGGTGTTGAAGAATGAAGTCCAAGATATGTGTACAAAGACTTTTACCACATGATTTCTTGAGTTGCATTAGCCAAACCTCTATGTTCGGCGTCAGTAGAAGATAATGCCATGGTTGGTTGCTTCTTGGATGACCAAGAAATTATTTTTGAACCTGCAAACGATACATAGCTGGATGTGCTTCTTCTATCATCTCTAGATCCGGCCCAATCTGTATTTGAGTAGACCTTTAGCTCAATGTCTGAAGTAAATAGATAAAACAAACCTTCATTCATAGTCCCCTTTAGGTACTTGAGGACTCTCTTGGCCACTTCCATATGTGGTCTTCTCGGCTTATGCATAAACTGACGCAATATGCTAACACTATAGCATATATCCACCCTTGTGAGTGTTGCATAGTTCAAGCTTCCAACCAAGCTTTGATAGCTTGTGATGTCTTCAATTGGCTCTCCTTCATAAGCACTAAGCGTATGATTTTGCTCCATAGGTGTATGTGCACACTTGGTGTTTTCCATCTTGAACTTCATGAGCATGTCATGCACATACTTCCTTTGTGTGATGTATATACCTGAACATGTGTAGATTATCTCTAATCCAAGAAAATAAGTGAGTGGTCCAAGGTCACTCATTTTGAAATCCTCCTTCATTTGAGTCTTTACCTATTTGATTCCTTCAAGATAATTTCGTGTGATAATAATATCATCAACATACACACATAAATAGATCACTTTAGATCCATTCCTCTTTATGAACAAAGATGTATCTGCCTTGCTAGCTTTGAATCCTTGGTGCTGCAAATAAGCCACCAATCTGAAATTCCAAGCCCTTGGAGCTTGCTTCAATCCATACAAGGCTTTCTTTAATTTGCATACATAGTTAGGATGATGTGCATCCTCATATCCAGGAGGTTGTGCCATATACACTTCCTCTAAAATCCATCCATTCAAGAAAGCATTCTTTACATCAAATTGATAGAGCTTCCAATTTCTAGATGTAGCAAGACTAACGATAACCCTAATTGTAGGCATTTTTGCAACAGGAGAGAAAGTCTCCTCATAATCAATACCATCGGTTTGAGCAAACCCTTTAGCAACTAACCTTGCTTTATATCTATTTACACTTCCTTCTGGATTCCTCTTGATTTTGTATATCCATCGAGATCCAATTACCTTCATAGATGGCTTGTTAGGTATAAGCTCCCAAGTGTCATTCTCCTTCAAGGCTTCCATTTCTTGATCCATTGCATCTCTCCAAGCTTTCTTGCTTTGTGCTTCTTCGAATGTGGTAGGTTCTTCATTGGTTAAATCCTTTGCAATGTAGATTGAGTTCTTGGTGACTAAAGAAGTATCATAACCAAACCTCTCTGGTTTCTTCTTCTCCCTTGAAGACCTTCTAAGTGGTTGATGTGAGCTCTCGGGTCCATATGTAGCATCCTCCATCTTTGCTTTACCTTTGTTCTTCCTTAGCTTTAGTCTTTCCAAGTCTTGTAGGTCAATCTCCAAATCACTTTCTTCAATCTGCTTTGGCAAGTGATTGAAAATCTTCATCCAAGTCATAAGGCAGCTTCACTTTCCTGTCATCATCAAACCATGATTTTTTTCATGAGAAATTACATGTCTACTCACAGAAAATCCTTTATAGGTTGGATTTTACAATCTATATCCTTTTTTGTTTTGATAATAACCAATAAATATGCACTTCTCTACCTTAGGATCCAATTTCCCTCTTACTTGAGAAGGAATGTGAGCATAGGCTAAGCATCCAAAGATTTTACAATGCTCTAGAGTAGGTCTTCTTCCATTCCACACTTCATATGGAGTGGTTCCATCTAGTGACTTAGATGGAAGTCTATTTATGAGATATGTGGCTGTAGATACAGCCTCTGCCCATAGGTAGTTTGGCAATCCCTTTTCATTGAGCATGGACCTTGCAGTTTCAACTATAGCTCTGTTTCTCCTCTCTGCTACACCATTGAGTTCACGTGTATACCTTGTAGTGACTTCCCTTTTAACACCTCTTTCATGCAAATAGGCATGAAATTCAGAAGAGAACTACTCTCCTCCACCATCTGATCTGAGTCTTTTCAAAGTCCTACCTATTTGGTTTTCAAAAGAGCAACATACTTCTTAAAGCAATCAAACACTTCATCCTTGTGCTTCATGAAAAACAAAATATTTTACCTACTATAATCATCTATGAAAGACACATAATATCTTGAGCCTGATATAGATGGCTCCTTACTTGGACCCCACACATTCATGTGCACTAGATCCAAAGGATTTTGATACACATATCCCTTATTATTAAAAGGTTGTCTATGAGCCTTGCCAAGTTGACAAGCTTCACACTTATAAATCATGTGTTGCCTTATGATATTAGGCAAACCAAGTACACTTTGGTCCCTGGAAATTTGTTTGAGTGTCCTCTCACCAATGTGAGCAAGCCTTTTGTGCCATATCTCCAACTCAGGGAGAGTTTGAGATCCATAGCTAAACAAAGCTATGTTCTTTGTATCTTCCACTTCAAAAGTGAAAAGCCTTCCTATGTTTTCTCCTTTGGCAATCCTTCTAAAGTGTTGCCTTGGGTCTTCAACATATGCTCCAAATCTATTGAATCTAACCTGCAATCCTTTTTCAACAATTTGTCCAACACTTATTAATTTTTTGGTAATTGTAGGGACCTACAAGACTTTGCTTAAGAGGTTCATATTTGATGGGGGAAGTATCTCAATCCCTATGCAATGACAAAGCATGAATGACCTCCATAACTATCCTTCTTTGACCTCTGCACACCAAAAATGCTCTTTCTCTGAGCTTATGCAGAGATCCAATGAGCTTTTGTAAACCTGTAGTAGAGACCAAGGACTTCCAAAAAAACAAATTTCCCTTCAAATGGATTCTTACACAAAGAGAAACAATGTCTGCAACATGAGCTAGTTGAATGCTTACAACTGCTAGTCAAACAGAGACCTCACTTCCCTCTAGCAAAATTTTCTCAGAAAGTATACAAAGAATGAATCTCAAACTTGATTCAACTATAGAGCACTCTAATAGCTACCCAATGACACCAAAATCATAGAAAATGGATGAATAGAGAAGGAGAACCAACCCTTACAATAGAGAGCCAAATATTTCCAATAGAGCCTATACACAGAGAGAGATATCAATCACTGAATTTCACTAAAATGAATGTTGCTCCCAGACTACTCAGAGAATGATCCAGAGAATTGGTGAGCATACAAAAGACTCTAATAGATATCCAATGAGACAAGAACTACATCAAATGGATACAATATGAGGGAGAACCAAGGCTAACACCTCAGGGGTAGAGAGTTGCAACACTTCCGCACACACACATAGATATGCCTACTAAAAGAAAACAAATAAGCAAGAAAGGGGCTAGCTTAAGCAAGGGGCTTGCTTATCACAACTCCATCACTTAGTGCTCACTTTACATGAGCTAAAATGCCAAGAAGATGGCCCGAAAGAAGTTAGGATACATGCTCCTTTTACAATGAGAAGTGTGCCCCTAAAATCTAAGAACTACCTTTCCAAATCAGCCTCCTAACTTAGAGGACTTAGTTGAGATGACTTGGGGAGTGGTTGAGTGACTTTTCATGATGGAATCTTGTGGCTTTTGGCTTCCTTTGATTGCTCCACATGTCCATAAAAGATTTCCCATGAATTTGTAACTTGAAGCTTGACTTTTAACACTCCCCCTCAAGCTTCAATTCTTCGTCCTCATCCAAGCTCCTTCATGTTGATGCATTGCTTGAATTTTGAATCTTCATCCCATCCAAAGCCTTCGTAAACATGTCGGCAAGTTGGTCCTTGGTACCAATATGATGTACTAAAACTTCCCTGGATATCACCTGATAGTGCACTTCAATATGCTTGGTTCTAGCATGATAGATAGGATTCGATGCTAGATGAATGCTACTCATATTGTCACAAAACATTGGATATGCATCAACCTGCAAATTTAGCTCCATAGATAACTTCTTAATCCACATTAGCTCACATGTGACTTGGTCCAAAGCTCTATACTCAGCCTCCGTGGAAGATAATGCCACCGTGGGTTGCTTCCTTGAAATCCATGAGATGATCTTGCTACCTAGCATGACTAGGTAACCACTTGTACTCCTTCTATCTTCCTTTGAACCGGCCCAATCGGCATCAGAATAAGCTTTGACCTGCATATCATCATCAAGAGTAGAATAATCCTTCATTTATAGTGGCCTTGAGATATCGCAACATTCTTCTTGCATCTTGCAAGTGTGTAGTCCTTGGACTATGCATAAATTGTGATAACACTCCAACTCCATATGCTATGTCGGGCCTAGTTATTGTTGCATAATTGAAAGAGCCTACAATAGATCGATACAAAGTTACATCCTCTAATGGTTCTCCATCAATGGAGCTTAGCTTTACATTAACTTCCATGGGATTTGAAATAGGCTTCCAATGTAGCATCCCAAACCTCTCAAGTAGGTCTAGAATATACTTCCTTTGTATGAGCATAATACCTTCTTCTTTTTATACAACTTCAATGTCAAGAAAATACCTAAGATCTGCAACATCAAAGATCCTAAACTCCTTTCCAAGCTTTGCCTTGAATTCCTCAATGCCCTTTGTATCATTACGTGTAATGATAAGATCATCTACATACACAGACTACAAGTTCTCCTCTTTGTTTGATGAAGAGAGATGGATCCTGCTTGCATTGATTGTAACCACATTTGATCAAATAGTCCACCAATCTTTGGTTCCAAGCCCTTGGAGCTTGCTTTAGGCCATAAAGTGCCTTCCTCAAACTACAAACATGATGTCGAAACTCTTTATGAACAAAACCTAGTGGTTGCTCCATGTATACCTCTTCTTCCAAGTCTCCATTGAGAAAGGCATTCTTGATATCCAATTGGAAAAGCTTCCATCCTTTGCTAGCTACCATCGCAATGAGTGTCCTAATGGTGCTCAGCTTTGCCACGGGGCTGAATTTCTCTTCAAAGTCCACTCCATAGGTTTGTGCAAAACCCTTGGCCACCAATCTTGCTTTGAACCTAGAAATAGATCCATCTAAATTCCTCTTTACTTTATACACCCACTTATTACCTATAAGCTTCATGTTCTCCTTCTTGGGCACTAGAGTCCATGTTTGGTTCTCCTCAAGTGCATTGATCTCTTCTTGCATTGCCTCTTTCCATGTGGTGTACTTGCTTGCATCTTCATAGCAATCGGGCTCATGGTCTTCTACTACTTTGTTCATATATGCATAATGAGTTGCCATGTATGAATCATAAGTAAACCTTTGAGTTGGATATTTAACTCTAGAAGAGTTCCTTTCTTCACCTTTTTGAGGAATAAACCTCCTTTGCCTTGGGAACTTGATCTCTTTCTTCGACGTGGCTTCTTTCTCCATCATGTGTCCTTCATCATCTTCAACTTCATTTACCTTCTTCATCCAACTCCACCAATGTTGCTTTGCCTTTGTTGATTGATTGTGCTTCATAGCTTGATGAAGATCTCCCCCTCCATGGTGAAGTCATGCTTGAACTATCATCATTGTTGGAACACCTTGGAGAGCTTAGCTCTAGGTCGATTTGTTCTTCATCATGTGCATGCTTTTCTTCTTCATAGTCTTGCATACAATCATACTTCTTATGCCAAGGGAGTAGCTCATCAAATGCTACATCCCTTCATATCCTCAAGTCCTTTGTGTTTGGGTTGAAGCACCTGTAACCTTTATGATCAATTGAATATCCTAGAAACACACACTTTTCTGCCTTTGGTTGTAGCTTGTGCCTCATTTCACTTGGCACATGTACATAAAAAGTACATTCAAATATCTTCAAGTGTGAAAGATCAGGTTTCTTACCATAATAGTCTTGATATGGTGTCAAGCCATGGATCCCTGAGGTAGGAGCCCTATTCATAAGATACACGGTGATATTTGCTGCATCACTCCAAAACATGTTAGGTACATTCATCTCATTTAGCATTGTTCTAGCGATCTCGGCAATGTATCTATTCTTCCTCTCTGCTACTCCATTTTTTTGGGGTGTGTACCTACATGTTACTTGCCTCTTGATGCCTTGATCCATTAAAAAAACATAAAATTCATTGGAGAAATATTCTCCCCCTCCATCGGACCTTAGCTTCTTGATATATGTACATGTTTCCTTCTCTACCATTGCCTTGAATGCTTTGAAACATGTAAACACATCTGATTTGTTTTTCATGAAATAAACCCAAAACATGCTTGTGCAATCATCTATAAAAGTGACAAGTTACTTGTTACCTCCAATGGATAGCTCTTTGGTTGGCCCCCACACATCTGTATGTATCAACTCCAATGGATGTTGGCTTGTGTAGCCATTCTTCTTGAATGGAAGTCTCGCCTGCTTCCCTAGTTGACAAGATTCACATAAATGCTTCATACCTTGTCCTTGGAATTTGTGAAGACCTTCAACCAGCCTCTTGAATTGCATTTCCTTCATTCTTTGTATGTTGATGTGACCTATCCTCTTGTGCCACAAGTCCAACTCCAAAATCCTATTGTTTCCATATGTGAAGTAGACATGTTGACTGGCATGCGAATTTACCTCCAAAGTGAAGAGTCTCCCTTGCTTCTTTCCTCTTTCTATGACCTTGTAACCTTGCTTAGGGTTCTCCACAAAGCATCCACCTTTTTTGAAGCTTACTTGATAGCCTCTTTCAACCATTTGCCCAATGGACACCAAGTTCATTGTGATGGTAGGTACATGCAAGACATCCTTGAGACATCTTCCTTCCTCCTTGTCATCCAAAGCAACATCTCCAACATGGGATATCTCATGGGCTGTATCATCACCTATTTCTACATGTCCTTTACCTTTGGGAACATGTAGATTAGTAAACCAAGAAGCATTGCAACTCATATGGTTGCTACATCCACTATCAATATACCAAGTGTTATCTACTTTGCTTGAATTTCCATTCATGTGCATCATCAAGAGATTGTCATTTTCTGAACTTGTAGAAGCATAATTAAGTTGGCCTTTGTATGAAGATCCTTGATTAAAACTCCTTCGGTTTCCTCCTTGGTAGCAATCTCTAGCATAGTGGCCAAACTTGCCACATAGTAACATCCTTCGCCATCTTGATTCCTGTTTTGTTAATGCCGTCCTCCTCTTCCTCTTGATCTTCCTCTACCTCTTTGTGATGAGGTGTCTTGGTCATGTCCTTGATTGATAGAGTGGCCTTGCCTTCCTCCAAACCTTCCTTTGCCCCTTCCTTGTCCTCGTCTTCCTTTGCCCCTTTGGTTACCTGCATAGAAAACTTGTGCATCCTTGCTTTTAGTTGAGCTTCCACCTATGTTCATCTCTTCAGTGACCATGAGAGAAACCAATTGCTCAAAATCCGGAAGATTATCCCTTACATATACTAAAGTGGTAAAGGGTTTCCACTTCTCATCATCTCTCAAACCATTGAGAGTGTAAGCCACAAGATTGTCATCATCTACGTGGCTTCCAATGGATCCCAATGCATCTGACAACTCCTTGACCTTAAGTATGTAGTCATTTATGCTACTCCCTGAGCTCTTCCTAAGGTTGTTGAGCTCATTCTTGAGTTGGATCTTCCTTGCTTTGGTGCTTGTTGAATAAAGCCTCTCAAGTGTCTCCCATACCTTCATGCTTGAATCCAAGTATTGGATATGGCCGATCATCCTATTGCTAATGTGTTGGGAATGGATAAAGATAACCCTCTTGTCTCTTTCATTCCATTCCCTGAGGCCCTTCTCTGGTCGTTGGTTGGATTTTCATCCAACCTAGGTCTTGGCTCACTTCCACTAATCAATCCCCAAAGGCCCTTTCCCATAAGGTAGTTGGAGACCCTAAATCTCCATGGTTGATAGTTCCCCTTGTCTAGCTTTTCAATTTGAGTGTTGAAGTCTCCCATATCTAGTCTTTGCTACTTGATCTAGCCCTTGGCTAATGATCCAATGTGTGTAAAATGCAAATGAGGCTCTAAAGTTACCTCAATCCAAAGCTTTCCTTACATGGACACCTTGTGCTCTTGAAAATTTGAGTAGAATAGCTCCCCTTGATGTGAGAACTCCTACCACTGATGGGGGAAGTATCTCAACCCCTTTGCAATGACAAAGCGTGAGTGACCTCCACGTCTATCCTTCTTTGACCTTTGTGCACCCAAAATGATCTTTCTCAGAGCTTATGCGGAGAAATCTAATGAGCTTTTGTAGCCCTATAGTAGACACCAAGAGATTTCCAATAAATCAAATTTCAGTTCAAATGGATGCTTATACAAAGAGAAATAATGTCTACAACATGAGCTAGTTGAATGCTCACAATTACTAGTCAAACAGAGACCTCACTTCACTCCAGCAAGATTTTCTCAGAAAGTATACAAAGAATGAACCTCAAACCTGGATCAACTATAGAACACTGTAATAGCTACCTAATGACACCAAAATCATAGCAAATGGATGAACAGAGAAGGAGAATCAGCCCTTACAATAGAGAACAAAATATTTCCAATAGAGCCTATACATAGAGAGAGATATCAACCACTCAACTTCACTAAAATGAATGTTGCTCCCATAGTACTTAGAGAATGATCCAATGAATTGGTGAGCATACAAAAGACTCTAATAGCTATCCAATGAGATAAGAATTATATTGAATGGATACAATACCAGGGAGAACCAAGGCTAACAACTTAGGGGTAGGGAGTTGCAACACTGCCTGCGCACACACATAGATATGCCTACTAAAAGAAAACAAACAAGCAAGCAAGGGGCTAGCTTAAGCAAGGGGCTAGCTTAAGCAAGGGGCTCTTATCACAACTCCAGCACTTAGTTCTCACTTTACATGCTCCTTTTATAGTGAGAAGTGTGCCCCTAAAATCTAAGAACTACCTTTCCAAATCAACCTCCTAACTTAGAGGACTTAGTTGAGATGACTTGGGGAGTGGTTGAGTGACTTTTCTTGATGGAATCTCGTGACTTTTGGCTTCCTTTGATTGCTCCACATGTCCATAAAAGATTCCCCATGAATTTGTAGCTTGAAGCTTGACTTTTAACAATATTCCCATCTGATGTCTTCACATTTCCTATCTTCTCCACTGAGTGCTTTGTATCATCTCTTGTTTGCACTTCATGTTTGCTGTGAGGATCTTCTAAATCAGAAAGTAAAGCCACATTTCTTGCTACATGGTTTGAACATCCCGAATCAATGTAAAAGATGTGATCATCATCCTTACCCTTCTTCACTAAGAGATTCATCATCAATAATGAATCTTCTTGACTTTGGTCCTCTGCATAGTTATTGTAGTCTCTTCTTCCTATATGGCACTTTGATAGTTGTTGTTGTTGTAATTGTTGTTGTTGTAGTAGTAGTTGTTGTTGTAGCCTCCATTGTATCTACCTCTATTTGATCCATAGCCACCTCTATTGAATCCTCTTCCTCTTGAGTTCCTCAGGTTCCTGAAACATTCCTCAGTAGTATGATTAGATAAGCCACATATATTGCAAGGTTGAGATGATTGGAATCTCTCTCTACCTTGCTTTCCACCTCTGCCTCTTCCTCTAGCTCTTCCTCTACCTGCAAAGTTTTCTTGGAAAGAGCTGCCTTCAACTTCATTCTTCCTATTCTTTGACTTGTCCTTGACCTTAGCTTTATCAAAACATAAGGCAGAAGTTTGATTACCTCTTGAGGACTCATCACCTTTGCTAATCTTTGCTTCATGAGTGAAGAGTTGCCCCATGAGTGTGTTGAGGTCAGGTACATGCATGTCCATGTATAAATCCATGGCTATTGTGAATGACTCCCACTTGTCATCTGCTTTGATTCCATTTATGGTTTTTCTAATGATTTGCTCCTCTTCAAATTACCTCTCCAATGCTTCCAAGTTGGACGGAAATCTCCTTCATCTTTGTGACATAATCAGTCACACTTTGCTTCGGGCTTTTCTTCATTGTTGTGAACTCCATCCACAATTGGTTCTTGCTTGCTCGAGTGTTGGAAGAGAAGAAAGAAGAAAGTGCATTCCAAGTCTCTCTTGATGTCTTGCATCCCTTGAAATGAGGTAAAAGAAAATCAGAGATTGAGTTTAGAATATAGGACCTTGCAAGTGCATCCTTTGAACACCAATTTGAAAGTCTTTCCACTTCTTCATGTGATGGTTGCCATGATGGGTATTTGTCTTGATCAAATTTGTCAATTGTTGATGGAAATCTATCTCCCATGTTGCTTGACTATGCTCTGATACCACTGTAAAGAGAGATGGTGGATGCGATCCAAAGATGAGTTGGTGTTGCTACAATCGGCTTCACACCAACCAATTGCGACTTCAGAGCTGATTAGTAGACCCTTTGAGCTTCCTAAATCCACCAAAATATCAGCCAAGTACTTTGGAACATGTATCTCAAAAGTTTGAGTCAAGACAAACTAGTTGCGAAATGACTCGCTCCCAAAACTTGCTATTTTTGAACATACACCTGCTAGAAAAAATGAGCAGTGCTCTCAACCTAGTAGAAATTAGAAAACTTCCTTTTCGACATAACATAGGCTTATGTAGGTTTCCAATTCAAGTTAAAACACTTCAAATGATAAACTGAGCACTGAGAACCAAATTCATCAATATTAGGAACATGCCCGCCATTCTTGGGGCTCTGTAGAGATAGACTAGTGAGCAGTAAAATGCAGATATCTCCCAAACTATAAATCGAATGACCATGAAATTTTATATGCAAAAACTAGACGGACAAAGGAATCCAATGCACATGAAAACTCTGACAAAGGTTCAGTAAAGCTTGAGATATGAGCTTCTGAAGTTACTGCTTTGAGTGAGTATAGCAGAGAACAAAACACAGAAGTAGAGAATGATGAATGTATGAATTCACATATGATTACAACCAGATTGGCAATGAATATTTGCACAATGGGTGTAGAATGATAGAGCTATGGATTAAGCTCTTTAATCTCTATGAAGTGGTCACGTACAAGGCTTGCTACTCACCTCTTCCTTCTTGCTCTTTTTATAGCTACTCTTGGAGGGTGTTTTGAATTCGAATTCGAATGGCTCCACCTAAAAGTGATCCCCAAAGTTAGGAAATATACCCTCAGATCACTAATTCATGGTTTTAGGTAGTTAGAGCCACGACTTTGCTTTTACATCATGGATGACATAATCCATTCTTTTTCTTTTTTCTTTTTCATAATTACAAGAGATAAAATGTGCTGTTTTACAAGAGGTGTTCATATGTCTACACATATGGCTACAAAAAAATATCATATCAAGGGTGTAGGATTGGGCAAAATGCACCAACATTACAGACCCCTGACCAATGCAAGAACCCATTGGTAGTCTTGTTTCCGTTATAATTAATCTGACACTTTAAGACCTTAAACACTAGCACCGGCCATGGGGCGTAGAGTAGCCAGTCTGAGAGGAGATTAAGGTTTGAGAAAGAATCCTATGATATATGCCTATAACACATTCCAAAGAATCTTACCCGAAGTACACAAGTGATCAGTATCCCTAGAAAGGTCCTAGTGCATTGGGACACCTTTTGGTGGTAGTGGTGAAGGACAATCGTCGGAAGGAAGGCGGGAGATATGGGCTAGTGGAGTGCCACCTCACTATTTTCTTGTTCAAGGACTATAGGGTATACCAGAAGTGCGATCAACCCCATCCATGGAAAGTATGGTTGGTGGAGTAATCGCTATTTCCGGTGGTAGTTTGTTGAATTCGAGTGATAGTTTGGCAAAATCCGGTGGCACTTTGTTGAATTCCGATGATAGCTTGGAGAATTCCGGTGGCGGCTTGCTGAATTTTTGGTGATAGCTCCACTTTGGGTTTCGATTTCGGAGAAACTGGTGTATTGGTGGATGAAAGTTCTGGTGAAAAGTTTACCTTAGAAGCCAAATGCGAGGAATGGTAGTTGAGTTTAGGCATGTGTGATCGACTCAATGATATCATATTACTGAAGAATTTGCAAGGTGGCGAGACGACACAGCAGCAATTAGGATCAGTTTATTCAAACCATTCTGAAGTGATACTTTCTCCTGATTTTAAGTAACATGAGTGGTACGCAACAACAGCATCAGCAGCAACAACAACAACAACACCAACAACAACAACATCAATAGCAGCAGTAGATCACACCTCCACGATTGGTACCTACTGGAGTTACGTATACAAAATTTGGTGGATTCCCAGGTGATGGTCTTGATGCTCATGTGCATACTTTTGAAATTAATTATGTTGTACTCAACTATCCAACGGATCCGGCATATAAGGCTATAGTGTTCCAATCTACTCTTGTTAATGAAGCTGCCTGCTGGTTAACCAAATATGATATTAATCATTTTCGTTCAATATGATCATGTTAAGGATGCTACTTACAATGTTTTTCATTAAAGAAAAATGTGGTTGAGATCTTTGATTATTTACAAAACAGTAGATAGAAACCACATCAGAATGCACAAGAGTATGAAACTTTATTCTGCAATCATCTACGACAGCTATCGCCGGTGCATGCTAACCTACCAAATGATGTGATTACCCAGTAGTTCATTAATGGATTAAACCCTCAACTCAAACAAGTTATGATTATACGATGTGTTGGTGGTATGACCTTGGATGCAGTCATAGACATGGCATTATAGTTGGAGCATAAAGTTGGTGGTTTTACTGAAGATTTGGATTGGTTAAAGGCATCCAATAGCACGAGCGAGGATCCACTAAAACAAGTGTATTGCACCAAATGCAAGAACTCGAGACACACCACTTCAGCATGTGCATTAAAAATGTACTATGCTATTTGTAATATGGCGAGTGATTCGATCGAAACGTGTCCATATAATGCCAAAGTGTAGAACAGACCGATCGTAAATGCCATAATACACGGGCAAGGACAACAGGCTACCCACTATGTACCACCACATTTGAGAAATACCTCTTACCAAAGTTACAAAACCTACAGGGGACCACGACCAAATAATTTTGGATAGACCCGGTGGAACTCGGGCTAATCGGGTGAAGGTGAGTCTCTTCCACCACCAAGATGTCATTTTTGTGGTGAAATTGGACATATCCACAAATATTGCAAAGAAGTGGCAGAGTATGATAAGCGAAGGAAAGAACGACAGCATCCAATGGCAAATATGGTATATATTTCAGCAGTGGATACCCAAGCAGCAGTAGTTCAAACACGATTCGACAACAACTTGCAACCAGTTGCTAAGATTTTTGAGCCAAGCATTTGAGAACAACAAAGAATTTTTACTAAAGCTAGTACTGTTGAAAAGTGGCAAACTTCAATTAAGCTTTAAGCATCAATGGAGGACCCCCTTATATCCTTCTAGCCATGTTCTTCATCAAATTATAGTGTGCCCATAATTTCTTGCTCATAGGAACTCTATCTTATTTAGTCTTTAAAGTTAATCATATGAATAAACTCTTAAGTCAAGTAAATAGAAAGTCACGAACGTAGAAATCCACTTGCCCTTTGTTTGCTCCTTGACTTAAGGATTTCTTCAACAACTTGCATAGATGCCTTCATATGCTCCTAGATTTGAGGACGTCGTCCACCGAGATACAATCTTCTATATAAAGTATTATACATGCATGTATCAAGTGCGGCTTTCCATAATGTTCTCCTGTAGGAGTAGTTTCCAGGATATATAGAGGCATCTTCTGTCAAATCTGCCCATCATTCTTCTTGGTTATTTTAGCACTATCATCGAGATATTCAAAGTATTTTCTTATGCCATATTTTCTACTGCTCTCTCATGAATGCAATACGTTGATGCCCTTGCAACAAGGAAGTGAGATTTGTTGATAGTGTGAAGATTATGTCTGCAACATCAATATTATATGATGACCAATTTGTGTGATAGTCGGAAGTAACCCGTGGGTCAACATTATATGAGGACCGATTCGTGTGACGAAGTACAGCTGTTGGAAGCAAACTCATGGTAATTCAGTTTTATGCTATTTCATGTATATATGTCTTATGAGGATTGATGGGACGTATGTAGAAACACTCCATATAAATTGAATCGGGCATATACACAATTGCACTGCAACATGTCATTTCATATGTATGATCTACCACATATGGTAATGTGTTGCAGAGATGAGAAATACATAAGTTCAACAGGGATGAGTTATCTACATGTTAAGGATATGATGTTTGTAGAAGTATGAACTGACACGTAAATTTATGGATTGCAAATCTAGAGATACTTAAGTTGTTGATGAATGTGTTAACCTTCATTAATGCCCAAAAAACTAAAATGCATGTTTCTGTAATGCACGTCTTGCAGAAAGTAAAACAATGTATAAAAGGTATAATGTGTATTGAATGAGCTTTGAGTCATATGATCTCTGAAGCACCTGATGTTCTTTGATGATGAGGATTATGGTTCATGCCTAATATGATGCAGGTATAAAGAGAGAAGTGGAAAAGAGGTAAACGCGTGATGCCTATTGTAAGTTGTGATTGATTCTTAGGTTTAAAGATATTCTTTGAGATCTAGTACAGACAACATGATATAATCTGGTCATATTGATTTGTGAAGAAAAAAAGGCAGCAAGCCTTCATATATGTGATGTCGTTGTCATATGCAAGTTCTAAGGTGAAAAGACAAGTGATTGTTCTTGAGATAGTTGTAAGCATTATAAGTTGGTAGAATGCTAAAAATATGAATGAAGTATTGGATGCTGAAATAAGAACAAGTGATACTTGTGTGACATTCAGATTAGCTACAGATTCCTTACATAACTTGTTGGGCACTCGAAAATAATGCATTACTGTTTTTTCTGTATTGCGAGATTTTTTCTCATATATCTATATTTTATTTGCTTGCAATGTTCAAGTACTCTAAGTGGCAATCATTAAGAATAGGTCATATGCTAAATTGTGAAGATAAATGTACAACTTTGAGGTGTTGATGTAATAAGCCTTTTGTGGAAACTGAATGCATTGCCAATGTGGATCATGTATGACTCATGAGGAAATAAGCTTGTCGTCATGTGCAACCAAGGATCTACAGGTACAAATAAATTAATTGATAATTTTTGAAGTGAAAAATAAGATCCATATACCTTCGGTTATGGGCTCACCACTCTTCCGCATGCAAACCCACATTTTCAACTTGGTATCAGAGCCAACCTTGGCTACCTACAAGCGTATGTAAAGCTATTGAGGCTAGTCGAGGTTTGTCGAAACCCATCGGAGCTTCAAGAGCTCAATGTCACGTATATACTGAGATACTCTAGCAAGTGTAGCTAACCATTTGAGCTATTGTTTGAAGTAATCTACAGGTTTGTTGCAAGCAATCAAAGGTTCAAAGCAAAGACTATCTATCAAGAAGAAGCCAACAAGAAGAAGACTACAAGAAGGAAGCTTCAAAATAAAGAAGGTTGCAAGAAGGAAGCTTGGAAAAGCTTCACAAAGGGGAGGCTAAGAAGAAAATCTCAAAAGAAAGGAAGGCTCCGAAGAAGCCTAAGGTATATCTCCCGTTCCTTATTGCTCTGTTTTGTTGAAGGCCTCGACCAAGACAAGTGGACGAGAGGTTCACTTCAAAGTGAAGAGTGCTAATGAGCACTTTGGAAGAGTCAAAGACTCAAGAAGGAAGGTGAGCGAGGAGGCATCACCAAAGTCACCTTGGTCAAAGACAAGCTAATATTGGAGGTAGCTTGTGCTAAAGCTCGATCAAAGGAGCTTGAGTATTTGAAGGGCTCACTCAAGACGAGTTTGAGAAACAAGGCTTACTCAACAAACTTGAAGCCAGAGGGAAATCCAAGGTATGAAGATTTCAGCAAGGTTGAAGAAGCTCACTCGATGGAGAGTTAGAGAACTAAATTTTTGGAGCACCAAGGAGGTCACTTCTCAAAGGAATGCTTCAAATTGGGAGGTAAAATCTTCTTGTTTATGTTGTTTTCAGATTTCCACCAAGAAGTCTTGGAAGTGTAGGTATGAAGAGAAAGAAGGAACTATCAAAGAGTTCCTTGAGCACCCTATTGAAGGAGTGCATATGGAAGAGTCGTGTGAAGACTCTTATGGATATTCTCAGCCACATGGAGGGGTTGATGACCAAGGGGGAGACATAGACAATGGCTTGAAAGCCATGTCAAGAGGCAAAGAGCAAGGGAGAGATCACGTGAAAGAAGAAGATGAGCTAGGAGAGCTCATAGCAGCCTATTCCATCAAAGATGAAGTGGAGAGAAGCCAAAGGACAACAACCTTAACACAAAGACAAACTTTTGTTGAAGAAGAAGATGAGCTAGCAGAGCTCATAGCAGTCTATTCCATCACAGACAAAGAGAAAGAAAATATTGAAGATGAAGATGAAGAGAAGGAAGGCCAAAGAGCAACCGTTTCAAGACAAAAACCAGCCCATGAAGAAATTCAAGAAGCCACTTTGAAGGAAAGATCAGCTAAAGAAGAAAGTGCAAGGAGTCTCAAGAAGAATGAAACCACCAATGGGAGCAAGGAAAGAAGCTTCACAGCGAGTTGGAATGATTTTAATCTAAATGAGAACACTCAAAGAAAGGAAGCCTCCATGGAAGATAAGAAGAAAGTGAGAGAGAAGCAAGAGAGAGAGAAAGAGAAAATACAGAAGAAGACAACAGGAAGAAAAGATATGGTAAGAGATCTTATGCATCATGAGAATATTGCTTTAGATGTATTTCAAACAGGTTTTGAGGATGAAGACACTATGACATCAAATGAAGAGCATGCAGAGCTCTTATATCCAAGAATGAAGCAAGTGAAAGGTCTGAATGAATCCATGAAAGACTACAATCAAGCAAGTGAAGAAGAGGAAGGCCTTGAGATGGCAAGAGGCCATCCATTCTTTTATTTCTATCCCATGAAGGCTTGGAGAGAACTTTGGTTGCTCTTCAAGTGGTTTCTGTTGAAGATCCTTCAAAAGATCTTCAAAGAACTCCTAAGAGAAGATGCTTGATAAGGATCTCAAGCCAATGGAATTCAAACTTCTTCAAAGGGAGAAAGCAAGCACACCATCGACAAATTCGGATGTGAAGGCCACCATGGAAATTTCCTCAAGCATTGCTAGCTATTGTTGCAAGCTTCGAGGAGAACTTTATTTGGCACATCCCGTGGACTACTCATTGAAGCTTGAGGGGGAGTGTTGAAAAGTGGCAAACTTCAATTAAGCTTTAAGCATCAATGGAGGACCCCCTTATATCCTTCTAGCCATGTTCATCAAATTATAGTGTGCCCGTAATTTCTTGCTCATAGGAACTCTCTCTTATTTAGTCTTTAAAGTTAATCATATGAATAAACTCTTAAGTCAAGTAAATAGAAAGTCACGAACGTAGGAATCCACTTGCCCTTTGTTTGCTCCTTGACTTAAGGATTTGTTCAACAACTTGCATAGATGCCTTCATATGCTCCTAGATTTGAGGACGTCGTCCATCGAGATACAATCTTCTATATAAAGTATTTTCTTATGCCATACTTTCTACTGCTCTCTAATGAATGCAATACGTTGATGCCCTTGCAACAAGGAAGCAAGATTTGTTGATAGTGTGAAGATTATGTCTGCAACATCAATATTATATGATGACCGATTTGTGTGTTAGCCGGAAGTAACCCGTGGGTCAACATTATATGAGGACCGATTCGTGTAACGAAGTACAGCTGTTGGAAGCAAACTCATGGTAATTCAGTTTTATGCTATTTCATGTATATATGTCTTATGAGGATTGATGGGACGTATGTAGAAACACTCCATATAAATTGAATCGGGCATATACACAATTGCACTGCAACATGTCATTTCATATGTATGATCTACCACATATGGTAATGTGCTGCAGAGATGAGAAATACATAAGTTCAACAATGACGAGTTATCTACATGTTAAGGATATGATGTTTGTAGAAGTATGAACTGACACGTAAATTTATGGATTGCAAATCTAGAGATACTTAAGTTGTTGATGAACGTGTTAACCTTCATTAATGCCCAAACAACTAAAATGCATGTTTCTGTAATGCACATCTTGCAGAAAGTAAAACAATGTATAAAAGGTATAATGTGTATTGAATGAGCTTTGAGTCATATGATCTCTAAAGCACCTAATGTTCTTTGATGATGAGGATTATGGTTCATGCCTAACATGATGCAGGTATAAAGAGAGAAGTGGAAAAGAGGTAAACTCGTGATGCCTATTGTAAGTTGGATTGATTCTTAGGTTTAAAGCTATTCTTTGAGATCTAGTACAGACAACATGATATAATCATGGTCATATTGATTTGTGAAGAAAAAAAGGCAGCAAGCCTTCATATATGTGATGTCGTTGTCATATGCAAGTTCTAAGGTGAAAAGACGAGTTGATTGTTCTTGAGATAGTTGTAAGCATTATAAGTTGGTATAATGCTAAAAATATGAATGAAGTATTGGATGCTGAAATAAGAACAAGTGATACTCGTGTGACATTCAGATTAGCTACAGATTCCTTACATAACTTGTTGGGCACTCGAAAATAATGCATTACTGTTTTTTCTGTATTGCGAGATTTTTTCTCATATATCTATATTTTATATGCTTGCAATGTTCAAGTACTCTAAGTGGCAATCATTAAGAATAGGTCATATGCTAAATTGTGAAGATAGATGTACAACTTTGAGGTGTTGATGTAATAAGCCTTTTGTGGAAACTGAATGCATTGCCAATGTGGATCATGTATGACTCATGAGGAAATAAGCTTGTCGTCATGTGCAACCAAGGATCTACAGGTACAAATGTTGGAGCAGAACAATCAACAATTAGTGAGGACATAAAATCCAGAAGTGGAAAGATGAATGAAAGATTGAAGATTAGTTTCAAGGAAAAGAGGAGTTTCAGAAACAAAGTTCTTTTGTACATTAGTATTGTAAATATTTCAATGTATTTGAAAAATGACGAGTTATACTCATATATATGTATAGAGATACATGATCATAGTCGGAGTGTGAAATATAGAAGAGATAGAGAAGACAATAGATGTGAAGAATAGAAGAATAGGAGAGAATGAGATGAACATTATTTATGTCATCCATTAGATGTATGAAAACTTATGAGAAGAAAAAGTGTTCAGAGAATTGCGTGTCGATCTTTTCTCTGACTCTCCTTCTGTGTTTAATTTTTTGAGAAATCCTTTTGTACATGTCTAAATCCATGGTTAATCTAGCTATGGTTAAGGTTTGAGAGATCAATTGCAAACAGGCAGAGAGAATTTTGAATAGGAACCTTCATATGTAAGAAAGTTCTGAGTGTCTTCTGAAACAGGCGCAGATTCGATGATCAAAGAAATGGACAGTGCTCAGTGTATAGTGTAAAGTTTTACACAAATGAGGATTCAAAATTTAAGTTGAGAGGTAAGCCATCTATGGCTAAAAGCATTTGCTTAAACGGGTTCTAGTTTTGGAGAACCATGTCTTATGTTACACTATTTCTGGGTTGAGTGTTACGTTACTCCCTATTCAAATGTTTTTCGTTCAATTTGTGTTTAAATCTTCTAACTGTGATTCGTTTTCTTAGCCGCGTGGGTTCTTGGGAGTGGTAGGGGTCTGTTAAACAGAGGCCCTGTACTAATTTCCCAAGTTAACACACAATCTTACGGTCATTCCGTCCTTAGCTCAGTATCCGTCCCTGAACAATGGAAGTCTGTTCAGCGTATTGGTATTAGAACCCTAGGACTGAGGTTAGCTGGCCGATACGTACTCCTCATACAAAAGGTATTTCAAAACCATCTGATTCGTACTTCTTCAAGGTAGGTAGGTTTGCCAACTAGACCTTATACATTAAAGGTCACGCGAATTCGAACAGTTAATCTCCTCGTAATAACCCATCCACCACAACTCAACGCTATTCTAATCACACGGTTACTAATCTTCCCGTAGTTGAGGTAAACAACAATTATAATATACGATAACGAATTCAGCGACTTACAAAGAATCTACAGACAATTAGTTCGAGGTTACTCTTCGCACCACTTACTTCACAGAAGAACTAACAGTTAACATAACACACTGATCGTACTCAGAATCCTACTTAACCATCACCGAACAGATTTCGCCACACACTGCGGCTGATTCATCTTCCGTATTCAGGTGAGTATACTTCGACTAGTAGGACTACAGACGCAACGGCTCAAGCGGAACTTATCCCTTCAACAATATATACGCGCACACAAGACGTAGTAATAATCTTAGCGACACTTAATCAGACAGCACGCTAACTTTCCCTCAAAAAACCAGGGACTAAGAACAGGGACTAAACATAATAACGATCTCAGCGAGGCTTAATCAGACAGCACGTTAACCTTCCCCCAAAAACCAGGGACTCCCTGCTTTTTCTTTTCATTGCTTTAAATAGCGGATGTTTTTTACAAGGGTGCGCTCTTCTGCAGTTTTTTTCTGCGCGTTCCCTGAAAGATTCTCTATTTCATTTAAGTTCCCTGTCCTCGTACTCTTGTCCTTGTTCGGCGGCCGTCTAGTTACTTTCACATTTAAGGCATTTGTCTGGGTTCATCCGTCCTGGTTTGTCGGCTCCTCTAACACTGGCACGCACGGTGGACTCGAACCCGCAAGTGCATTACTGTCTTTATCATCCTTTTGTTCTGCCTGGATGTCTATTCCAGGGTTTGACTCCCCAATCCTTTCTGACCGAAACTGTTCAAGCGGCGGAACAAGTATAGCCAGCCATCGCCTGCGAAAAAGTGTCCAGCTATTTTGAACACGATTAATCAATTGCTGTTTTACTACGTCGATGTCCAGATTTGTCATTAAGGTGGCATTTAGTTCTACGCCTTCGTCTTTTAATAGCTGCCTTTCGAGCTCCTGCAAAACTTGTATCCTTGACTGCAAAATTTGATTTTCGGCTTGCAAGTTAGCATTCATGGTGGAAAAACTGGACATTTCGGCTTGAATATGTGTTTGGATATTTTGCTGCCACTGATTCAAGTCTTGAGCACACTTTTTTACGGTGATCAATTCTGCTATTAGTTGCCGGTTGTGACTCTGTAACACCGATATTAAAGCTTCTTTGTCATCCAATTCTTTTTGCTTCTGTGTCAGTAATGAATTGGACTTAGTCATCGTGGCGAATAGTAATTCGTTTTTGTGCTGAAGTGTCTGTTCTTGTTGCCGCAAATATTGAGAAACCTCTTGTAGTTTGTTTTGCATCCTTATGACAAAATCGGATTGGAGATCGTCCGGTAGTTGCTCTGGACTGGGAGTTGGCAAGTTGTCTGTCCTTTGGCGTTTTCGAGCACAGTTACAGGCAACACAGAAGACAGGGATAATAGGTATACTCTCGAGAATACAATAGCGTTGTTGGCTCAACCGAGGGGGTTAAGGAGAACACGGTGGGGGGGGTTGGTATCATTGTGCAGTGCCTGAATGATACGGTTTTGCAAGCTGGCGTGCGTGCTTGAGTGACCGATAGGGAGGGGGCGGCTGGTAACATAAAGACTCGTACAAAACACGACTAGAAAACGCAAAAAAAAATTTATACAAAACATAGTTAATCACCGAATATTTTAATGCGTACTAGTAGTGGAATGATACGGCCGCAGCTTCGACCCATTGATTACCTTGGGAAGTGGATATCCGGTCAACGTAGTCAACCGAAAAGTTGCCGAACCGACTTGTTCTGAGATTTTGAAGGGGCCGAACCATCGTAGTTTGAATTTGCCTGCTGCTCTATCCGATTTTGCGTTATAGAAGAGTACAAGCTGGCCTACCGAAAAGATTGGAGTCTTCAAATGTCGATCGTGTGTCTTGGCTTGCCTTAGTTGTACTTCGCGCATAGTTAAGAAACTGAGCCATCGGTGTTCATCAAGTTCTCTGAGTGCGTCCATTCGTGCTGTCAGTGAATATTCCGGTAGCATCTTCTGAGTGATTGCTACACGCAGACTTGGGATGACTATTTCCATAGGTGCTATCGCTTCTAAGCCATAAGCTAGTTTGAAAGGTGTCAAGCCTGTCGTTACCTTATATGTAGTCCGGTATGCCCATAATACTGCAGGTAGTAGTTGATCCCATCTTTCCGGTGCTTCCCTGATCAATTTCCGGAGGATATTCAACAGTGATTTGTTTGTACTTTCGGCCAATCCATTAGCACGTGGATAATAAGGAGAGCTAAATTTATGTGTGACCTCGAATGATTGTGTAAGGGCCTTCATTAGATTGTTTACAAAATGAGTGCCTTGATCTGAGACAATTTCCAGGGGTAATCCGAATCGTGGGAAAACCTCCGTGAGTAGGCATTTTGCTACCGTAACCGCTGTAGCAGATCGTAAAGCCCAGGCTTCTGCCCATCTTGTTGCATAGTCTGTACAGGTCAGTATGTATCTATTGTTAGTGAAGACGGCTGGAGGTGTGATTGGACCGATAAAATCTAGTCCCCATTTCTGAAATGGTTCGAGTGGTAAGATGGGTTGCAAAGGAAAAAGATGCCTTTGCAAGGGCTGACCCGTTCTTTGACAAGTATCACATTGTTTAACAAACTGTGCGACATCTCTGTACATCGTTGGCCACCAGAGACCTCCTTGCAGAATTTTCCGGTGAGTTAAGTCTACTGCAAAATGGCCACCGGAAGGAATTGAGTGTGCCAAGGTGATAACTGAATTAACCTCATGAGGTGGAATACAGCGAAGTAAGATTCCTGTATGATCTGCATAATATAGTTCTCCTGCTACTAGCCGGAATCGACGGCTAAAGACTGTCAATTTCCTTCGAACTGCCTTGGTCGTCTCAGATGGGAAGCATCCTTCAGTGAGAAAAGTTAGAATCTGATCATAGTATGTAGATGGTGCTGGTGGGTTGGTCGTTTCATCGGATAGTGGTTCAGCATTATAAATCACAGGAGTCGTGTCATCTATGCCTATCGGAGCTTTACCAGAATCCAGGCGAGATAAGAAATCTGCTAGGACATGTGCTTTTCCGGGTCGGTGAATGATGTCATAGTCGAATTCTTGTAAAAGTAGCACCCATCGGGCTAATCGTCCGCCTAGATGTTGTTGTCTTACTAGATACACGAGGGCAGCATGGTCCACATGAAAGGTAAACTTCCGGCCTAGTAGATAATGTCTGAACTTTTTGATTGAGTAAATCAATCCTAGACATTCTCTTTCAGTAGTGGAGTAATTCTTTTCTGCTGGTGCAAGCCTTCTACTGGCGTAATAAACAGGGTGAAACCACTTATCTGTTTGCTGCATCAGAATACTGCCAATTGCAATATCTGAGGCGTCAACAAAAACATGGAACGGATTGTCCCAGTCTGGTGGTTGCAAAATTGGGGCTTGCGTTAGGAGATATTTGAGCCGATCAAATGTAGTTTGACATTCTTCAGTCCATTCAAACTGTCGGGGGGTTTTTGTGATTAGCTTGTTCAGTGGTACTGCGAGGTGAGCAAGCCACCGTAAGTGTCTGCCATGCCATCGTATTTGACCCATAAAGCGCATTACTTCTTTTGGAGTTGCGGGTACCGGGGCTTGTAATATTGCCGAAATCTTATCTGGATCTACTCGGATACCTTGAGCAGATACAATATGCCCAAGTAGTTTGCCACATGAAACCGCAAACACGGATTTGTTTGGGTTAAGACAGAGTCTATATTCTCTACACTTCTGAAAACAACATCGTAAATAATTTAAATGTGCTATCATCTCCCCAAAGATTGAGAAGTCGTCAAGATATACTTGCATGAATGAAGTGAGATAAGGAGAAAATATCTCCTGCATACATCGCTGAAATGTGCTTGGTGCATTTCTTAATCCGAACCACATTACGGTGCAGGCGAAGACACCCCAATTGGTGATGAAAGCAGTTTTTGGTATATCTTCTTCAGCCATTCTAACCTGATTGTAACCGCTGTATCCGTCTAAGAATGAATACATTTCATGGCCTGCTACCCTATCCAGCATGGTATCCAAAAAGGGGATCGGGAAAGGATCTGGTACTGTTGCTGCGTTCAATTTCCGGTAGTCTACACAGATTCGTAGTTGCTTATTTTTCTTTGGCACAATCACAATCGGTGAAATCCATTCAGCATGTTCTACTGGTACGATGAATCCTACTTTTAATAATCTATCTAGTTCGGCTTTTACCTGTGATGCATAATTGGGATTCATCCGATAGCTGGGCTGCCTATTTGGTTTAGCTTCAGTCTTTAGCATGACCCTGTGCTGATATATGCGCGGATCTAATCCTTTCATATCTTTGTAATCCCATGCAAAGACGTCTGAGAATTCGCGAAGGAGCTGAATCAATTTAGCCTGAAAGATTTCCGGTAAGTTCTGCCTTATCTTTACAGGTCGTGGATGCTCTTCATCTCCTAGATCGTACGTGGTTATCTGATCTTCTGAGACATAAAATTGTTGTGGTTTCTGTACATCATATGTTGACTTGAACAGTGATTGTAATTCATCATCATCTGTAGGGGTACTACCTTCATGCTTAATTGTATTAGTAATAGGTGTGATTATACATACCGAGGTGTTCCAATTGTCTATAACAGACTGTAGATCAACAGTCCCTACGGTCATCAAATCAGCATTACTCTTCGGAAATTCTTCTTCTTCATCATCTGATAATCCATCTAACATGTGGACAGGTTCGGCAAAATATGGTCTGGCGTGCAGTTCGCAGGGTTGTATGGTATCTAATTTTACTACATATCTACGGTTGGCATTTTTGAACGTAAGCTCTTGGGCAGACCAGTCTTGTATTACCTTCGCATGCTTCAGCCAAGGTCGACCGAAAAGAAGGTTGTAATCCAAAGTGGATTGCGGCAGATCTAGTATAACAAAATTCATTTTGAAGGTCGTACCTTGTAAAGTGATGGGTACATTTCGCACAAGTCCTACAGGATGAACTCTAGATTGGTCTGCCATTCTGACAAAAAATTGCACTGGTTCGATTTCGGTCCATCCTAACCTATTGCATAAGGCTGTAGTTGCAATGTTGACACCAGAGCCTCCATCAATCAAGACCTGTGTAATTTTGTGATTCTTGTACCATACTGTAATCAAGGGAACTGAATGATCGATCGTAGAATTGGATTCCGGTTGAACTACTGCTGTCGCCGGAATACAAGAAGGCACCGGACTAAACTGCTGCTGGAACTGTTGTCGAATCCCAGGTACTAATGCTAGAAGTTGACCGAGAGGTAAAGTGATAGATGCCTTGGATAAAATTTCCCAAGCTTGTTGAGATTGGTTGTCCTGCTCCTTTGGACTTGAGGTTTCCGCTGGTGTAGAAGTTTTTGCTGTTGTTTCTACTGCTGATGGTAACTCTGCTGTTGTTCCCTTTTGTTGCGTTCCTTCCTTTGATGCAGCCTGAGTCACCGGAATAGGTTCTGGGAACACTGGTGATTCTGTTGCGGTCCAGTGACTGGCCTTGTTATACATCTTATGTTGTTCTCGTATCCCTGGTTCGAATACTTCTGCTGCTGTCTGTAGCTGTTTACCTGATCTGGTCTGAACTGTAGCAGCTTGCGTTTCTACTGGCGTAATTTGTACCATGTTGGCCATTGGGTTTTGCCGCTCCTTTTTCCTCTGATCATACTCAGCTGCGTCCTTGCAATATCTCCTAATGTGTCCGAATTCACCACAAAAATGACAGCGTGGCGGTGGTAAATTGGGGTTTTCTGCGGGAGGTCCGTTCTGCCATCGGTTGGCGTTATAATTGTTATTCCTTTGTCCTCGGTAGTTCCGATATCCCTGTGGTTGGTTGTTTCTTAGTTACGGAGGTACATAGTGATTCACGGCCTGTTCATGTTCTTGAATAACAGCATTGACTGTTGCTGTTCCCTGTATTCTGGCATTGTAGACACAATTTCCGGTGGAGTGTCCGGCAGTGTTGCAGATAGCGCAGAATGTTTGATTTAGCGCACAGTTAGCACTTGTGTGCCCGGAATTTTTGCACGTAGTGCACTATACTTGCCTGGTTATATCCTCCGTCATATTTTTGTTTGTCCTTAACCACTCCAAATCTTCGGAAAATCCACCAACCTTGGATTCCAACTGTAGGGCCATTGCAATGACTGCATCCAGTGTCATTGCTCCAACACATCTGATGATCATAATCTGCTTGAGTTGTGGGGTTAGTCCATTGATAAACCATTGAGAGATGACATCGTCAGGTAAATTAGCATGTGCTTGTGGTATCTGCCGCAGATGTGTTCTGAAGAGAGTAGCGTATTCCTGGACAGTCTGATTCGCCTTCTGTCGGTTGCTCTGTAGATACTCAAAGATTTCAGCAGGATTCTTCTTAAGTCTGAATCGTTGTAGAAAGGCATCTCGTACTGCATCATAGGTGCCAAAATGATTAATGTCATATTCCGTAAGCCATCTAGCCGCTTCATTGACCAGAGTAGCTTGAAAAACAATGGCCTTGTACGCCTGATCTGGTGGGTGGTTAAGTACTGCATAACTTATCTCAAAAGTTCGTACATGGGCGTCTGGGTCATCTCCTGGGAACCCACCGAATTTCGTGTAGGTTACTCCTGTTGGGGGCGGCCTCGGTTGACCTAACTATTGTTGTTGTTGCTGTCCGTCCATCGTGGGTGTCTCTGGTCCTTCTTCTGTATTTTGAGGTTGCTCAGTTGAACTGTCGGAATCTGAGTCGCCGGATGGCGTGCCTTCCGGTGTCTTATTTTTGCGCAGGATACTTCGGACCTCAGCTTCGAATAGGTCTCCCTCTTTCTGGATGTCTAATATCCGAAATCTTTCTTCCAGACACGCGGGTCTGGCCGAGGATTCTGCAAAAAATGCTAATCCTTGACCACTAGTTGGTGTTTCTATTACCGGAATATCACCGGAATGCGCTAACAGTCTACCAGGCTGTAGCGTTTTTTTGCTTGTATTGATTCCTTTTCCTAGAGTTTGTCTAATCTCCAGCGGCGTCTTGATAGATTCTGGAATTACTATACTTTGGTTAGGCTGGGTCGAGGTGACACCAGCATGTACCAAAGGCGCTGATCGTTCTACCGGAATATGACCGGAAGTAATTCTAGCGTCCTTAACTGGTTCGTCCACTGAGTCAGGTCGTGTTCTAACTTCTTCTCCTAGAGTTGTTTTTTTTGTTTCCGTCGTCTGGGTCCTAGGATACGTTTCACCCGACCGAGTAACCGGCATGTATCATTACCCAGTGATACTATCTGAGCAGTTTGCAACAATCTGGGTCTGTTGCTACTGTCAGTAAATCAGATGTTACTGGATGTTTGCTTCTTACAAACCGCTTAGCACTTTTAATGCCACTTTCTCACAAGTAACTCGTAATCAAATGCTACCTTTACCGTAGTTGCCACCTTCCCACAGACGGCGCCAATTGTTACACTATTTCTGGGTTGAGTGTTACGTTACTCCCTATTCAAATGTTTTTCGTTCAATTTGTGTTTAAATCTTCTAACTGTGATTCATTTTCTTAGCCGCGTGGGTTCTTGGGAGTGGTAGGGGTCTGTTAAACAGAGGCCCTGTACTAATTTCCCAAGTTAACACACAATCTTACGGTCATTCCGTCCTTAGCTCAGTATCCGTCCCTGAACAATGGAAGTCTGTTCAGCGTATTGGTATTAGAACCCTAGGACTGAGGTTAGCTGGCCGATACGTACTCCTCATACAAAAGGTATTTCAAAACCATCTGATTCGTACTTCTTCAAGGTAGGTAGGTTTGCCAACTAGACCTTATACATTAAAGTTCACGCGAATTCGAACAGTTAATCTCCTCGTAATAACCCATCCACCACAACTCAACGCTATTCTAATCACACGGTTACTAATCTTCCCGTAGTTGAGGTAAACAACAATTATAATATACGATAACGAATTCAGCGACTTACAAAGAATCTACAGACAATTAGTTCGAGGTTACTCTTCGCACCACTTACTTCACAGAAGAACTAACAGTTAACATAACACACTGATCGTACTCAGAATCCTACTTAACCATCACCGAACAGATTTCGCCACACACTGCAGCTGATTCATCTTCCGTATTCAGGTGAGTATACTTCGACTAGTAGGACTACAGACGCAACGGCTCAAGCGGAACTTATCCCTTCAACAATATATACGTGCACACAAGACGTAGTAATAATCTTAGCGACACTTAATCAGATAGCACGCTAACTTTCCCTCAAAAAACCAGGGACTAAGAACAGGGACTAAACATAATAACGATCTCAGCGGGGCTTAATCAGACAGCACGCTAACCTTCCCCCAAAAACCAGGGACTCCCTGCTTTTTCTTTTCATTGCTTTAAATAGCGGATTTTTTTTACAAGGGTGCGCTCTTCTGCAGTTTTTTTCTGCGCGTTCCTTGAAAGATTCTCTTTTTCATTTAAGTTCCCTGTCCTCGTACTCTTGTCCTTGTTCGGCGGCCGTCTAGTTACTTTCACATTTAAGGCATTTGTCTGGGTTCATCCGTCCTGGTTTGTCGGCTCCTCTAACACTTAGAAGTTGCAGGTGTCAAAATCGACATTACAGAGAGACGGTTTGAGACATAGGTAAATTGTTTGAGTCATTTCTCACAATCTACTCAAGCATTTGAAGTATTTTAACTTGGAGAAGGTGTGCAAGCTCTAGGCGACCAATTCTATAGAGTTTCATCAGAAACTTTACACAAATGATTAGTCAATGATTGATTAATGTGCAGCAGACTTTCCTGAGAAACAAGTTTCTTCACAGTTAGCTACTTTCTTGATAGTTTGGTACTTGTCTTCCAAAATTGGTTGGAGTTTATAGGTGTTCTTGATATAGAGGTGGTCTAACATCAAGAATAGCTTGTTCTTTTGGAGATTAACACTCTCCATTAGTGGTATCAGAGCAGGTTGTATCAAAATTGAGGAAAGGAAGACCCAGACTGTTGTAGACATACAGATTTCACATCTTTGAGGTACAAAAGGATAAAGTGTGAAAGAAAGATTGAAGGAAGACACATAAAGGTTATCAAAAGGATCAGAAGGAGTAATACTTGAAGTCAAGGTACATTTATTCCTTATAAGGATTAAAGATTTGAGATTACAGGTGAAGCAAGGATGGGAGATAGTCTCCAAATTGAAAAGTTGGTTAGAGAGAACTATCCAGCTTGGTCTATGAGAAGGGAAGCTCATCTGATGAGCAAAGATCTGATGGGATACATAACAGGAGATGAAGAAAAGCCAGAATTCAGAGATCCTAGTGTTCCAACTAGGGAGGAGCTTGCAGATATAAAGATTTTGATCAAGAAGGATGCTCAAGCAAGGAGCATAATCTACATGGCAGTAAATGATTACTTGCTTCCTCATATCAGAGGACTTGAAAGTGCAAGTGACATTTGGAATGCTTTGGAAGAGCATTTGGAATGCTTTGGAAGAGTTTACTACCTTCAAGAAGAAGGCTTCACAATCAATATCTGATTATGTGACAAAGATGAAAGACATTGCTGATTCTTTAGGTGCAGTTGATGAAGATATTGAAGAAGATAAGTTGGTAAGATAAGTTCTCACAAGGCTAAGAGGAGATGAGAAGTGGAAGCCTTTTATTTTATCTACAGAACTTTCATTAGATCATTTCACTCCTAATTTGAATCAATTTTTAGGGCATATGTTAACTTTTGAGAATGATATCAAAGGAGATGTTGATAAGAGTGCAGGACATGTAATGTATTCTAAAGACAAGAAGAAAGCTAGCAAAGGAAAGCAACAATCAGTTGAAGATGAAGGTAATCCAAGCCAAGAAAACTTCCTAAGAGGAAGAGGAAGTGGTAGAAGTAGAGGAAGAGGCAGAAATAACAAAGATAATGTCAAAGCTTGTTGGATATGTGGTAAGTCTAATCATCTATCTCATGATTTTTGGCACAATAATCAAAGTAATGGTAATTTTAATCACAATTTTAATCAAAGAGGAAGAGGTCGAAGATATCAGAGAGGAAACTTCAGAGGTAGAGGTGGTAGGAATTATTTTGGAAGAGGTGGAGGAAGAAGCTTCCAAAATCAATCCTATAATGACACCTACTACAATTATGCATCAGATCAGAAAGAAGATTCGACTCTTATTATGAATACAACATGTGAAGCCTCACATGAAGACATGAGAGTGTTTTATATTGACTCAGGATGTAGTAATCACCTGAGTGGAAATATTGCTTTGATGGCTGATTTAGATCATAATGCAATTAATCATACAGTTCAGATAGGTGATAATACAAAGCACAAAGTAAAGTCAATTGGTTCAGTCAAAGCCAAAGACGGAAGCACTCTCTTGAGTAAGGTTCTGTATGTTCCTACAATTCCTAAAAATCTAATAAGTGTAGGACAAATTGTGGAAAAATGATATGAGGTAAGGTTCACTAATGATGGAGTTTATGTTGAAGACCCTAGTCAAGAGTATAGACAGATTGTTACAAGGAAGAAGGAAGGAAGGCTTTTCACATTAAAGATACAAGGTAATGTTGGACATGCTATGTTTACATATGGAGAGCAAAAGGTGTCTGAATTGGATCTTTGGCATAAAAGACTTGGACACTTTAATGAAAGAGGTATAAAAGAAATGATTAACAATGGTTCAGTGCTTGGATTGCCTAATGTTGCAGGTCAACACATGACATACAGATGTGAAGCATGTCAATTAGGTAAGGCTCATAAGCAATCATACAATAAGCATGGTTTTATGTATTCAGAAAGACTTGAATTGGTACAAACAGATGTGTGGGGTCCTTCAAAAGATTTTAGTATAAATGGTTCAAGATATTATGTCATATATGTTGATGATGCTACCACGTGGATCACAATCTATGTGATCAATGTTGGTGCAGAGTAATCAACAATTGAAGTTTTGGCAGTCAAAGAATGAAGACAAGATCAAGTTTTGAAGCATAGAAGAAGTTTACATTCAGGAGTTGAAAGAAATGTACACATATGTACATTAGTTCAGATATAGGTCACTTATACTTTTGATTAGTCATTAGTTTGTAAATATTTGCCTAGAAATACTATGGAAAATGTCGGGGCAAGCATGAGAGAGCATGAGAATAGAGTAATCAGAAGTTGTATGAGTTTTTTAGCCATCCTAGAAGTGAGTTAAGTCTCTCTCATCACTAGATGTAAAATTCTCAGAAATGAAGGAAATGTTGTGCCCGATGTTTCTGAGTTTTCTCCTTCTGTGTTAGATCTTCTATGAAATGCTTTTGTACAAGTCTAAGTCAATAGTTGATTGACCTCTGTATAAATTTTTAGCTTCTAATTGTGATCAGGCTGAGAGAATTATGTGTAGGAACATTTGTGTGTGAAGAAGTGTTCGCCGGTTCCTGAAACAGGCACAAAATTTGAAGTCAAAAGTGTGTGAAGAAGTGTTCACCGGTTCCTGAAACAGGCACAAAATTTGAAGTCAACGTTTTGATTAGTTCTCCTTCCACAGTTTAAAGTTTTGAGCAAGTAAGCACTTAATCTTTAAGTTGGAAGGTAAACTACTTGTGGCTAAAAGCATTTGCTTAAACGGGTTCTATTCTTGGAGAACCATGTCTTAGAAGTTATAGGTGTCTAAATCGACTTCTTAGAAGTACAGGTTTAGACATAGGTGACTTGTCAAGTTGATTTCTCAAAATCTACTGAATCTTTTGAAGTGATTCGACTTGGAGGAGGTGCGCAATCCTTAGGCGACACTTGTGCAAAGTTTTATAAAAAACTTTACACATTTGATAAGTCAATGAGAAAGATATGTGCAGTAGACTTTCTGTAGAATCATCCTTTTCACAGATTTTCCAGAATCCTTATAATTGAATGTTGATCCTCCAAATTGGTAAAGGTTTTGACTTACTCTTGATATAGAGGTGCTCTAATTTCAAGAGTAGGTTGTTCTTTTGGAGATTAACACTCTCCATCAGTGGTATCAGAGCAGGAAGCATCAGAATTGAAGGAAGGAGGATCCCGACTGCTGCAGGTGCAAAGAATTCAACATGTGAAGGCTCAAAAGGTGAAAGCTTGAGAGCAAAGCTTGAGAAGGAGGCCATATGACACCAAGGAAGCCAGAAGGAGTAGTATTTGAAGTAAAGGTACATCTGTTACTCATAAAGTTTAAAGAATTCAATACACAGGACAAGAAAGGATGGGAGATTCTCTTCAGATAGAGAAATTGGATAGAGAGAACTATCCAGCATGGTCAATGAGGATGGAAGCTCATCTAATGAGCAAAGATTTGATAGGTTATATCACAGGTGAAGAAGAAAAGCCTCAATTCAGAGATCCTAGTGTTCCAACTAGGGAGGAATTGTCAGATTTGAAGAATTGGATGAAGAGAGATGCTCAAGCTAGGAGCATTATTTATATGACAGTCAATGACTACTTGCTACCTCACATTAGAGGTCTTGAAAGTGCAAGTGATATATGGAATGCTTTGGAGGAGCATTTCCAAAATACCACAAAGTCTAGGAAGGCATCCTTGTGGGTAGAATTTACTACATTCAAGAAGAAGGCCTCTCAATCCATCTCAGATTATGTAACCAGAATGAAAGACATTGCAGATGCATTAGGAGCTGTTGATGAAGACATTGAGGAGGATAAATTGGTAAGGCAAATCCTTACACGTTTGAGAGGTGATGACAAATGGAATCCATTCATTTTGTCTACTGAATTATCACTTGATCATTTTACTCCTGACTTAAATCAGTTGCTAGGACATATGTTAACCTTTGAGCAGGATGTCAAAGGTGAAAGTGACAAGAGTACAGGTCATGCAATGTACTCAAAGGATAAGAAGAAAAATAGCAAAGGAAAGCAACAAGCAAATGAAGATGAAGGCACAACTAGTCAAGCCAACTTCCTAAGAGGAAGAGGAGGTGGCAAAGGTAGAGGAAGAGGAGGTGGCAAAGGTAGAGGAAGAGGCAGGAATAACAAAGATGGAGTCAAAGCTTGCTGGATTTGTGGTAAGACAAATCATTTAGCTAATGATTTTTGGCATAATACTCAGAGTAATGGTGGATATAATCAGAACTTTAATTCAAGAGGAAGAGGTGGCAGAAATCAAAGAGGTAACTTTAGAGGTAGAGATAGTAGGGGTTACTTTGGAAGAAATGCAGGTAGAGGATTTCAAAGTCAACAATACAATAATAACTACTACAATTATGCTTCAGATCAGAAGGAGGATTCAACATTGATAATGAATGCAACTTGTGAAAGACAAAGTGAAGACCAAAGAGTCTTCTACATTGACTCAGGGTGTAGCAATCACCTGAGTGGTAACATAGCATTGATGACTGATTTAGAAAATAAGGTATCTAATCATGTTGTTCAAATAGGTGACAATACAAAGCATAATGTGAAATCAATTGGATGAGTGAAGGCTAAGGATGGTAGCATCCTCTTGAGTAAGGTATTGTATGTTCCTACAATTCCTAAGAATCTGATAAGTGTAGGACAAATTGTTGAAAAAGGTTATGAAGTGAGATTCACTAATGAAGGAGTATTTGTGGAAGACCCTAGCAATGGGTATAAACAAATTGTTTCAGGGAAGAAAGAAGGAAGATTGTTCACATTGAAGATTCAAGGTAATGTTGGTCATGCCTTGTTCACTTATGGAGGACATAAGATCTCTGAGTTAGATCTTTGGCACAAGAGGCTTGCACATTTCAATGAAAGAGGTATCAAAGATATGATTAACAATGTTTCAATGCTTGGGTTGCCTAATGTTGCAGGTCAACATATGACATACAGATGTGAGGCATGTCAATTAGGTAAGGCTCATAAGCAATCTTACTCCAAGCATGGTTTTATGTATTCAGAGAAGCTTGAGTTGGTACACACAGATGTGTGGGGACCATCAAAGGATTTCAGTATCAATGGTTCAAGATACTATGTGATTTATGTTGATGATGCTACCAGATGGATCACTATCTATGTGATCAAAGATAAATCAGAATTGTTTAATACATTTAAACACTATCATGCATATGCAGAGAGAATTACAGGTCATAAGTTGAAGAGATTAAGGTCAGATGGAGGGGGAGAGTATTTCTCTAATGAGTTCAGTGATTACTTGTGGAATGCAGGTATAAAAAGGGAAATCACTTGCAGGTACTCCCCTCAACAAAATGGTGTAGTAGAAAGGAGGAATAGAACTCTTGTTGAGTTTGCAAGATCCATGATGAAGGAGAAAAATTGCCCAAATTATTTGTGGGCTGAGGCTGTAAATACAGCTACTTATCTGGTCAATAGGCTACCATGTAAATCCTTGCAGGGTATGACACCATTTGAGGCATGGTGGGGTTAGATCATTGCAAAGTATTTGGATGTTTGTCATATGCATATGTGCCATCACACTTAAGACACAAATTAGAACCTAAAGCTGAAAAGTATGTGTTCATTGGTTATGATGACAAGCAGATGGGTTATAGATTGTGGAAACCATCCACAAAGCAATTCATTGTATCTAAGGATGTTACATTTGATGAGCAAGTTACTTGGTATGCAGGTACTATCAATATTAATACAGATGATGAAGAAATTGTGAGTCAAAAGAAAGGTAAATCAAAGGTTTAGATATTTGATGAACAAGAGAATAATGAAGTGCAGGTTGAAGTTGAAGAAATGCCAAGATTTGATCTTGAATGTGAAGAACCAGAAACCTCAAGGAGTGGAGAACTCAAAAGGTCATCAAGACACAAGTGGCAACCTACAAGGTATAGCTATGATACTTCTTTTCTGGCTACCAAAGATTATGCTTATATTATTAAAGCAGATGAAGACCCTTCTACATATGAAGAGGAAAAAGGTAAGGAAAATTGGGAGAAAGCTATGCAGGAAGAATATGATGCACTAATGGAGAATCAGACATGGGATTTGGTTCCTAAACCAAATAGCCAGAAGATCATTGGATGCAAATGGGACTACAAAACAAAGAGCTTTGCAGATGGAAGTGTGTCTAGGTATAAAGCTAGACTTGTTGTGAAAGGGTTTGCTCAAACATATGGAATTGATTATGATGAGACATATAGTTCTGTGGCAAAGATGACAACCATCAGGACACTCATAGCAATTGCTGCATGTAAAGGTTGGAAATTATGTCAATTAGATGTGAAGAATGCTTTTTTGAATGGTTACATTTCAGATGATGTTTTCATGGAGCAACCACAAGGATTCAGAGATAAAAGGTATCCAGATCATGTGTGTAAGCTCAAGAGAGCTTTGTATGGTTTGAAGCCGGCCCCGAGGGCATGGAATTATAGACTTGTAAAGTTCTTGAAAGAACTTGGATTTCAAGTATCTAAGGCACATAGCAGTTTGCTTGTGAAAGCAAGTGATGATGGGCTCATTTACATGTGCATAGATGTTGATGATATAATTCTTACAGGTATAGATGAGAAAGGGATTCAAAGCCTAAAGAAGCAAATGGAGAAAGAATTCAAAATCACTGACTTGGTGGATTTGTCATATTTCTTGGGCATGGAGATTTCATATACTCAACATGGAGTGTATGTGACTCAAGAAAGGTATTTGAAGAACTTGTTAATCAAGTTTAAAATGAATGATTGCAGGGTAGCACCTACTCCAATGGAGGTGAATCACAAATTAAGCAGATATGGTGGAGAAGAATTCAAAGATATGAAGTTATATCAGAGTTTGGTTGGTAGTCTTATCTATGCTACATTAACTAGGCCTGATTTATCATATGCAGTTGGGGTTTTGTCTCAATTCATGCATTGTCCTAGAAAAGAACATTGGATTGCAGGTCAAAGAGTGTTGAGGTACATTAAGGGTACACTCAAAGAGGGTTTGTATTATGGTTTTGTATCAGATACAAATATCAAAATATATAGTGATGTAGATTGGGCAGGTAATCCTGATGATAGAAGGTCAACCTATGGATACATGTGTTATGTGGGAGATAAGTTAATCTCTTGGTGTTCAAAGAAGCAACACACAGTTGCTTTATCATCTACAGAAGCTGAGTACAAAGGCATGGTTGAAGCTGCAAAGGAAGTGATATGGCTTAAGACTCTGATGAAGAGTTTTGATATCATTCATAGTACTCCTACTATTCATGGAGATAACATGAGTTCATTGTATCTAGCTGCTAACCGTGTTTTTCATGCCAGGACCAAACACATTGAGATTCAGTATCACTTTCTAAGAGAGAAGGTGATGGACAAAGAGATTGAAGTCATACATACTTCAACTAAAGATCAGATAGCTGATATGCTTACCAAAAGCTTGGATGGACCAAAGCTACAGAGATTCAAAGACATGGCAGGTATAAGGAAAATATGGAAAACCTCAATTGATGATTGAGGGGGAGTTGTTTGTGTAAAGCAATCAACAATTGAAGTTTTGGAAGTCAAAGAATGAAGACAAGATCAAGTTTTGAAGCATAGAAGAAGTTTACATTCAGGAGTTGAAAGAAATGTACACATATGTACACTAGTTTAGATATAGGTCACTTAAACTTTTGATTAGTCATAAGCTTGTAAATATTTGCCTATAAATACTATGGAAAATTTTGGGGCACGCATGAGAGAGCATGATAATAGAGTAATCAGAAGTTTTATGAGTTTTTTAGCCATCCTAGAAGTGAGTTAAGTCTCTCTCATCACTAGATGTAAAATTCTCAGAAATGAAGGAAATGTTGCACCCGATGTTTCTGAGTTTTCTCCTTCTGTGTTAGATCTTCTGTGAAATGCTTTTGTAGAAGTTTAAGTCCATAGTTGATTGACCTCTGTATAAATTTTTAGCTTCTAATTGTGATCAGGCTGAGAGAATTATGTGTAGGAACATTTGTGTGTGAAGAAGTGTTCACTGGTTCCTGAAACAGGCGCAAAATTTGAAGTCAATGTTTTGATCAGTTCTCCTTCCACAGTTTAAAGTTTTGAGCAATTAAGCACTTAATCTTTAAGTTGGAAGGTAAGCTACTTGTGGCTAAAAGAATTTTCTTAAACGGGTTCTATTCTTGGAGAACCATGTCTTAGAAGTTATAGGTGTCTAAATCGACTTCTCAGAAGTACAATTTTAGACATAGGTGACTTGTCAAGTTGATTTCTCAAAATCTACTGAATCTTTTGAAGTGATTCGACTTGGAGGAGGTGCGTAATCTTTAGGCAACACCTTGTGCAAAGTTTTATAAAACAATTTACACATTTAATAAGTCAATGAGAAAGATATGTGCAACACACTTTTTGTAGAATCATCCTTTTCACAGATTTTCCAGAATCCTTATAATTGAATGTTGATCCTCCAAATTGGTAAAGGTTTTGACTTACTCTTGATATAGAGGTGCTCTAATTTCAAGAGTAGGTTGTTCTTTTGGAGATTAACACTCTCCATCAATCAAAGACAAGTTAGAAGTGTTTAATACATTTAAACACTATCATGCATATGCAGAAAGAATTACAGGTCAAAGATTGAAGAGGTTAAGGTCAGATGGAGGGGGAGAGTATTTCTCTAATGAATTCAATGATTACTTATGGAATGCAGGTATAAAGAGAGAGGTTACTTGCAGGTACTCTCCTCAACAAAATGGGGTAGCAGAAAGAAGAAATAGAACTCTTGTTGAGTTTGCAATATCTATGATGAAGGAGAAAAACTGTCCTAATTATTTGTGGGCTGAGGCTGTAAATACAGCCACATACTTGGTTAATAGGTTACCATGTAAAGCATTGCAGGGTATGACACCATATGAAGATTGGTGGGGTAAGAGACCTACCTTGGATCATTGTAGAATATTTGGATGCTTGGCATATGCATATGTGCCATCTCAATTGAGGCATAAATTGGAACCTAAAGCAGAAAAGTATGTATTCATTGGTTATGATGACAAGCAGATGGGTTATAGGTTGTGGAATCCATCCACAAAGCAATTTCTTGTGTCTAAGGATGTTACATTTGATGAGCAAGGTATTTGGTATGCAGGTATACTTAATAATCATGCAGATGTTGAAGAAATTGTGAATCAAAGGAAAGGTAAATCAAAAGTTCAAATATTTGATGAAGGTGAGAATAGTGAAGTACAGGTTGAAGTTGAGGAAATGCCAAGATTTGATCCAGAATGTGATGAACCAAAAACGTCAAGAAGTGGAGAAGTCAGAAGGTCATCTAGGCACAAATGGCAACCTACTAGGTGTAGCTATGATACTTCATTCTTGACTACTAAAGACTATGCTTATATGTTAAAAGCAGATGAAGATCCATCCACATATGATGAAGCCAAAGGGAACAAGAATTGGGAAAAAGCCATGCAAGAGGAATATGATGCATTGATGGAAAATGAGACTTGGGATTTAGTTCCTAAGCCAAATAGTCAAAAGATCATTGGATGTAAATGGGTATACAAAACAAAAAGGTTTGCAGATGGAAGTGTGTCTAGGTACAAAGCTAGACTTGTTGTGAAGGGATATGCACAAACATATGGTGTGGACTATGATGAAACTTATAGTCCTGTTGCAAAGATGACAACCATAAGGACTCTCATAGCAATTGCTGCTTGTAAAGGTTGGAAGTTATCTCAATTAGATGTTAAAAATGCATTTTTGAATGGTTATATTTCATATGAAGTTTACATGGAGCAACCAGATGGTTTCAAAGATCAAGTGTATCCAAATTATGTGTGTGAGCTCAAGAGAGCTTTGTATGGGTTGAAGCAAGCCCCAAGGGCTTGGAATTACAGGCTTGTAAAGTTCTTGAAGGAACTTGGATTTCAAGCATCAAAGGCAAATAGTAGCTTGCTAGTCAAAGCAAGTGAGGATGGATTTATTTATGTTTGTATTTATGTTGATGACATAATACTTACAGGAACAGATGACAAAGGCATACACATGATTAAGAAACAGATGGAGAAAGAATTCAAAATTAGTGATTTGGGAAATTTGTCATTCTTCTTGGGAATGGAGATTTCATATACTCAGCATGGAGTATATGTAACTCAAGAAAGGTATCTGAAAAATTTGCTAACCAAGTTTAAAATGGAAGATTGCAGGATAGCACCAACTCCAATGGAAGTAAATCATAGGTTGACTAGATATGGAGGAGAAGAATTCAAAGATATGAAGCTCTATCAGAGTTTGGTGGGTAGCTTGATTTATGCTACATTAACAAGGCTTGATTTATCATATGCAGTTGGAGTTCTATCTTAATTCATGCATTGCCTCAGAAAGGAACATTGGATTGCAGGACAAAGAGTACTTAGGTACATCAAGGGCACACTTAAAGAAGGTCTGTATTATGGACATACTTCAGATACAAGAGTCAAAATATACAATGATGTAGATTGGGCAGGTAATTCTGATGATTGAAGATCAACACATGGATATTTTTGTTATGTGGGAGACAAGTTAATTTCATGGTGCTCTAAGAAGCAACATACAATTGCTCTATCATCTACAGAAGCAGAATACAAATGCATGGTGGAAGCTGCAAAGGAAGTAATATGGCTAAAGACACTTATGAAGAGTTTTGATGTTGTTCATAGTACTCCTATCATTTGTGGAGACAATATGAGTTCTTTATACTTGGCAGCAAATCCTGTGTTTCATGCTAGAACCGAACATATTGAAATTCAGTATCATTTTTTGAGAGAGAAGGTTATTGATAAAGAAATTCAAGTCATGCATACTCCTACAAAAGATCAACTTGCAGATATGATGACAAAAAGTTTGGATGAACCAAAGTTGCAGAGATTTAAAGATATGGCAGGGATAAAGAAGATGCAGGTAATCACAATTGATGATTGAGGGGGAGCTGTTGGAGCAGAACAATCAACAATTAGTGATTACATAAAATCCAGAAGTGGAAAAAAAAGATCAGAAGCACATCATTAGCACGCTTAACATATAAGGTGCTTTCAGTTAGACTGTTCTCAAAACCATGTGCAATCAGATAAGATGTATCTTCTCATACCAAGCACGTGGTGCTTGCTTTAGACCATATAATGCCTTCTTTGACCTGCACACTTGGTTTTCATGCCCTTTCTGCACAACGCCACGGGGCTGAAAAACATACACTTCTTCATGCAAGTCACCATTCAGAAATGTTGTTTTAATGTCCAACTGATGTACATTCCAACCATGATGGGCTGCAAGTGCACAGATGCTCCGAACACTAGTCATTTGGCATGTAGGTGCAAAGGTTTCATCAAAATCAATGCCTCTTTCCTGTGCATAACCCTTTGCCACAAGCCTAGCCTTATACCTATCAACTATACCATCATGTTTACGCTTCAGCTTCTATACCCACTTAGTGCCAATGGCCTTCCTGCCAGGAGGCAAGTCACATAAAGACCAAGTACCATTCTTCATTATTGCATCATATTCAGATTGCATAGCAGCCATCCAATTTTCTGAATTTTATTCTTCATCAAACGAAACAGGCTCAGTCTCATCACATAGACTAGATGCAGCCATAGCATAGCAATTTGATGCAAAAGAGGCACTATGAGAGCCTGATCGAGTACGATATGACAGAGGTGCATCTAACTTGCTGTCACGCAAAGTCTTCACCAGCCATTTTGGCATAGTTCTTGCCTGCTCAATATCAGCTCTCTCATCAATAAGTGCATCATGTAAATCTGCATCAGAAATGGAATGATCTGCATCATCACATGAAACCTACAAAGGCTGAGAAGTTGCCTCATTAGGACCAGCACTAGACTATCCACCTGTAAAAAGAGGCAGCAAAGTATCATACATGTCTTTGGAGCTAACAGATGTCTCCTTAGTACATGAAAGCAATGGTTGAATAGCATTCTCCACAAAAACAACATCACGGCTAGCCAGAATGCATTTAGTATGTGGATGATACAGACAATAGCCTTTACTTTCAGAACTCTACCCAACAAAAATACATTTTACTGCTTTATCATCCAATTTTCTGTTATGTTGTTCAGGCACTAATGCATATGTCAAACAACCAAAAACACGCAGGTGAGCAACAGATGGCTTGCGGTCATGCCAAGCATCATATGGAGTGATAAACTGCAGCGCTTTAGTAGGACACCTGTTCAATACATATGCTGCACAATGACAGCCTCAAGCCAGAAACTATGTGGTAAAGCCTGACTCTTGACCATACACCTCGCCATCTCCATGAGTGACCTGTTCTTTCATTCAGCTACTCCATTCTGTTGAGGTGTATATGGCACTGTACACTAGTGTTTTATCCCACGTTTAGCCAGAAATGCATTAAAATCAGAAGATATATATTCCCCCCCTCGATCAAAACGGAGGGTGCCCATTTTACATGCTGACAGTTTTTCAGCCAAAACAAAAAACTGTTTGAAGCACAAAAACACTTCAGACTTTGCTTTCAATGGATATACCCATGCATGCCTAGAAAAATCATCAATGAAAGTCATGAAGTAAAGATAGTTTCCAAAAGAAGGTGTCTGCATAGGACCACAGACATCATTATGTACAAGCTGCAATTTCTGTGTAGCCCGAACTGAACCATCTTTTGGAAAGGAGGAATGCTGCATTTTGCCCAAAATACACCTTTTCATACATGTTTTCTAGGTGCCTCAAGCTTGGGCAAAGAAGACACCATATCAGATTTCTGCAGGCATAGCAAACTATCAAAACTTAGATGACCAAAGCGTGCATGCCAAAGCTTTGCATCTGACATAGCCCGCGAATCATGAACTGCACATGCCGAATCATTCACAGATCTTTCATAGTCTATGAGCTTATACAGCCCACGACATAAAATGCCAGAAGCAATAATAACATCGCCATTTGACAAATCATGAACTGTACATCTGTCATCGAAAAATTTCACAACCAAGCCAATCTTGGCTAATGTAGAAACTGATAACAGATTCTTCTTGATCCCTGGCACAAATAAAGCATTTGACAAGGTGAAAGAACTACCATCAGAAGTAGTCAAAATGATCTTACCAACTCCCATAACAGGATAAGAGGAGTTGTTGGCGCATGTGACAGTATTCCTTGTAGGGGCAGGCTCGAGTGAAGAGAAGAAACTGCACTGCGAGGTAGTATGTTTGGTCGCCCCACTGTCAAAGTACCAAACATGTGAGTCCACTGCAGACATTCACTGCTCATGAGAAGATGGTTCAAAACTACAAACAGTAGTAAACGCCCATTCTTCTTCCTGCACAAGATTAGCAGACTCTGTTTTTGGTGTAGAGGCTTCTGCAACAACCATTCCAGCCTCCTTTTTCTTTGCCTCTTTTGCAGCCAGTTTTGGACAGTTCTTTATGATGTGATCATTCCCTTTATAGTACTTGCAAAACAATTTCTGCTTTTCTGATTTTTTCTCATCTTTATCCTGGTTCTTCGAATGTGCAGCATTTGCAGATTTCTGCTTACTAGTAGAAGAGCTCCATTTTCCTTTGCCCTTCTAACTAGCCAGGAAATCTTGATCTGCAACACGCATAATGGACCTGTTCTGCCTGGACTGATCTTCCTGCAACAGAACAGAGACTAACTCCTCAAATGACAAGGCATTTGGATTGCCTTTCATCGTCAACCAAAGAGTAGAAGCAAAACTCTGATATGAATCAGGAAGACCATTCAGAAAGGTCTGCACAAGTGAGCTATATGGTATAACCTCATCAGCAAAAATCAGTTGCTTCTTCAAGTCTTTGATCTTCGTTAGGAAACTGTCCATAGAATCACCTTCATTCATGTGCTCACTCTCCAACTGTTTTCGGAGGTAAGCAACAGGAGCCTCATTCCTAGCTTGGTACAATGTGGTAAGTGTATCCCAAGCATCCTTAGCTGTTCTGCAAGAGCGAATGTGAGGAATAATGGCACGTTTGATAGACAAAGCTATCAATGCATGTGCCTGAGCATATCTGCCATCCCAATGAATCTGCTCTGCAATAGGTGCAACAAAAACTCCAGCACGAACAGGAATATGCAGAATATCATCATCTTCGACACCTTCTGCCTCAGCTTCTGTACCTGTAGTTGTAACAGTTGCAGGTGTGATAGGACGTTTTTCAACACCCTGCACAATGTTCCATAGTCCTTTTGCAACCAATACATGTCGCATCATATAAGCCCATAATGGGTAGTTGGTACCATCCAACTTATCCTCAACAGCCAACATACGGAATACATCACTGCTTTCAGCCATGGCCGGTGACTAAAATACCTTGATGCAGAAAATTGACTGTATCTCAAAAAGTTGAACAAAACTGCCCAGAAGAATTCTACGACACCTGTAGCAAACTTCGAGACGCTTATACTGGTGAATAGAAACTGGTATATACCTTTGGCACAAAAAGATGAAATAGCCTACACAAGCACTGTGATAGTGCATTCAGAGGCCGAAACGTGCTCAAATCGCGATTTCGGCACCACAAAGCGAAGCAGTTTTGATCTCTGAAACACGCTGAGTATGCTCACCAAAATTCGTGCGATTCTGAGACTGCAAACGAAGGAGTGCCGATGACGGCCTAGATGAAGCGACGACCTGCTCTGATACCAATTGTTGGAGTTAGACGTCTGCAGAAGCATGCAAACAGCACGAGGAAGAAGAAGAAGCTTGGAGCACAACACACAAGACTCAATGTATTACTAGAGAATGTACAAAGATAAGTAGCCCATTAGGGCAATAGGCATATATACAAGCCAGGGGAAAAAAACCTCCTAAAGAGGGAAAAAAGTGCCCCGACGGTCCTAGAGTGTTCACACACATCACTACCTAAATATATCAACAATATCTTGTACATTTAAACTAGCACGAACCATGTATATTCAAGGCATCATTCATGACTCTTAGCTTTTTGTAATACAATCTTCTGGGTGTGAGTCCACCGTGCATGCCAGTGTTAGGCCTCCAAAAAGGAATGTAATTATATTTAGTGGAAAATGTAATTGGGAAAAGACACACATTGAAAGGATGTAGTGCAATCATTGTAACCTTTTGATAATAGAAGAGGTGCGTGGAAGAGAGAGACAAAGCGTCGTCAGACTGTGCATCTAGGCGGTGTGCCTATGGATCGATTCTAGCATAGTTCATCTATATTGTTGTACTATTATGTTCTGTTCATGTTCGGTATTGAATAACTATGGTGATGTTGTTGCTATTCTGTGAGTCATTGGTGAAGTATAAGGTTAATGGTGGTAGCATGTTATTCGGCATTAAGAACTTGCGTATTTTGGTTGCGGTGAATATTGTGTTCTATTGCATACTGGTTGTGGAGATTAGGAGTAAAGTTCATCGGAATTGTCAGATTAAGCTAAAGAAGAATTCACTATAGTAATGAACTGAATGGGGAAAATATATATAAGGCCTCTGTATTACAGACCCCTGACCATCCCAAGAACCGATTGGTAATCTTGTTTCCTTTATAATTAATCCGACACTTTAACACATTAAACAATTTGCTTCCTGTTAAGAAGGCCATTAGCAATAAGTGGGTATACAAGCTGAAGTGTAAGCCTCATCGAATAGTTGATAGATATAAGGGCATGATTTTTTCAAAAGTTTATGCTCAAGAAAGAAGCATTAATTTTGATGGGAATTTTTCTCCGATATGCCGAATGAATATTGTTTGTCACATCTATGCAGTTGCAATTCATCATGGTTGGAATGTACATCAGTTGGATATTAAAATGTTGGAGTTAGACATCTATGGAAGCATATAAACAACACAAGGAAGGAGAAGAAGCTTGGAGCACAACACACAATATTGAATGTATTCCACTAGAATGTACAAAGATAAGTAGCCCATTAGGGCAATAGGCATATATGCAAGCTAGGGAAAAAACCTCCTAAAGAGGGAAAAAAGTGCCCTGATAGTCCTAGAGTGTTCACACATATCACTAGCTAAATATATCAATGAATTCCCCCTAGGAGTGATGCGGTGAAGAAGGAGCTGACACTCATGTATAAGGAAGTGACAAGCTATGTGGAATCAATCCAGAAAAGGAAGTAAGCCCAAATCTTTGCAAAAAGCTTCAAACGTCTCCCTACGTAGAGCCTTTGTAAAAAGGTTTATAATTTTCTCCTCCATGGGCACATATACCAAGCTGATCTCCCCAACAGAGGACCTCTCCCTAACATAATGATAATGCACCTCAATGTGTTTAGTGCAAACATGGAATATAGGGTTCCTCGCAACTGCCAATGCACTCTAACTGTTAGTGAAGATGGTGGTGGCAAAAGAATGACCAACACCCAAATCAACCATAAGGCATCTGAGCCACACACACTCAAGAGTTCCTATGAAAGCTACCCTATACTCACTCGCACAACTGGAAGTGGCCACAATAGGCTACTTCTTGCTCAACCAAGATATGCATGGGCTACCAAGCATGAAGCAAAAACCACTAGTGGACACGTGACTGTCATAGCAACCAACCCAATCATTGTCTTATAAAGGATGCAAATCTAGCGGTAGTGATCCCTCCTTGGGATAAAAAAATCCAAGTAGCTGGGAACCACTCAAGTAGCGAAAGATGCACTTAATGGCTTGCCAATGCTTGACACCTAGGCAATGCATAAACCTGCTTATTTATGAGACATAAAACTAAATATCTGGTAGAGTAATGCATAAGTAAATTAAGCATCCAACAGCTTGCTGATAGAGAATAGCATCAAATGCATCTCTAGCATCATGAAGACTCAATCGTAAACCTATCTTCATAGGAGTGGCAATACGTTTATCGTCTTCAAGGCCAAAACGGTGCAATAATGAGTCAATATATTGTGTTTGACACAAAGCCATTCCACCATCAATGTGCATAAACTGAATGCCCGAATAATGATGCAAATGCTCCAAATCAGACATCTCAAATGAGGCATGAAAATCAGCCTTAAAATCAGCAATATGCGTGTCATGAGGACCAGTGAGCAGCATGTAATCAACGTACACCACAATGATCAGAAGCACATCATTAGCGCACTTAACATATAAGGTGCTTTCAGTTGGACTGTTCTCAAAGCCATGCGCAATGAGATAGGCATGTATCTTTTCATTACAAGCACGTGGTGTTTGCTTTACACCATATAATGCATTCTTTAACCTGCACACCTACTTTTCATGCCCTTTCTACACAAAGCCACAAGGCTGAAAAACATACACTTCTTCATGCAAGTCAACCCAAATAAATCAATTTTTGTACAAAATTTGATGAGAAACCCCGCACAAGTAGGCATTTTTGCAGATCTACTTTCTTGTGTGTATCTGATGTCTCATCAAAGATATACCTTTCTTCAAGCTTTCATATCTCAGTCGTTATGAGGTACTTTTGAGTGATTTCACTTGGAGGAGTTTCCTTAGCTCTCATAATTTATATCTTTATCAAATTGTCTCATATATCTTTGAGTTTTTCTATTGCTTTACATCAGTTTTCAATTTGGATAGTTAGTCATACCTTGCTGTTGCTGGCCTCTGTATACCTTGACTTCAAACTATTTGTTTGGGATCTATGTGCCACCTTTTTTTATGTTTGTTGTGTCTAAAGCATGCTACTCAGAGTCTAAATTTTGAATATATGATTAGCTGTGACAAATTCTACTCAAATAGGTTGGGGTGGTTATTTTGTTACAGTCACCCATTTCTATTTTCTTGAAAGTTTAGAGGAAAGTTTGATTTCTGAAGTTTGGAAATATTTGTTTAATCTTTTGAAGATCTTGAGAGGTCTCATCATGTTTCATTGTGTATTTTGATGTCTAAAAGTTTTTAAACATAACACTATTATGGCCTCTCTTGTTATTGTTGAATGTGTGTCCACCTCTACCTCTATCATTGTCATATCCACCTCTTCCACTTCCTTTCTAGCTCTTCCCATTGAACCAACAATTCTGAGTGGTGTGGTTGGTCTTATCACAGATGTCACAAGATTCTAACCTTTTTCTTTATCATTCTTTGGTCCTTTCTTCTTCCCTTTCCACTTGCTCTTGCTTGCAAAGTTGGCTTGGGAAGTCTGTTGGAAGAGATGGATGGATACCTCAAGGAAGTGTGGTGGTACTGCCAAACCATGCTTTGTACCTACCCTATTTCACTTCATGGTTATGTAGTAGACCCACTTAGCTTACAAATGACACAAAATAAGCACCTATGTACTTTTGAGTTGATGCTTCGAAAAATTAGATCAAAATAGATAACTTTGCAAATAGCTAGTCACTCAAAACTTGCTATTTTTGTCTTGATACTTGCTGGATATTTTGTTCAGCGCTCATAGTACAGTAGTAATTGGTAAAAAATCCTTTTGAGGGTATCTAATTAGCTTTGATAGCTAGTTATTACAAGTGAAATCACTTAAAATGATGAACCATACATTGAGAATCACTTTAGCAAGTAGATGCTTACCCCAACTTTCAAGGGACTAAGCAGAGAATGACTAGAGAGCACTTCGATGCAGATCTCTCCAAGTTGGCTGAACCAAAAAAATACAAATTTTGATAGCTTAAAATAGACTTTGAGCTGATTCCAACAAGCTATAGAACATGAAAAAGGATCGAGAGATCACTGAGATATAGGCATGAAAAGTTCACTATTCTGAGTAGACATAGCAAAGAATTCAATAGAGATACTCAATGATGTATATGTATTATGGCACATGATTTTACAAGATCATTGTCTCTATAATGATGCCAAATGATAGTGAGATGCATGAGCAATAGTGTATGCTCCTCAACCTCTACAAATGATAAAAAAAATGAGCTCCTAGAAGAGGCATACAACCCGCACTATTTACAAGCTCTTATAAAAGTGTTTTTTCTTCCAATTTGAATCTGAAATTCAAATGAGGCTCTAGCTAAAAATGTTCCTCTAAATTAGGAGTGATTCTACCAAATGCAATTCGTAGCTTTTCTCTCGTAACATCACCAGATGTATGGAGTCACAAGATTCTCTCAAGATCAAAAAACTTTTACAAGTGGTAAATGTCAAAGTATTACAAGCAATGGTTCATGTGACTCATCACAAGCCTTCTCATCTAATCTTTCAATTAAGCCAAATGTGAAGTCTTGGGTTTGCACCAATAGCTTCCCTCAAGCCAAACATCTTGGCTTGTATTTCTTCATGAGTCTTCTTGAATGTCCTGCAATCCAATCATAGTATTGAACCTGCAAAGTTTAGTACATCAAGTGCTTTGGCTAATAAATCTGCACATTGCATATTTGTAGATACATATGCCAATTGAATCTCCTTGCTCAATAGCTTTTCTCTAGCATAGTGAAAGATGCAAAGAACTTGTATTGTCACCAAAAATCATAGGTGAGTGAGTGTGAAGTCCCAAATCTAAATATAGCAATCTAATCCAAATAGCTTCTTGCGTAGCATTGGCTAATCCCCTATATTCAGCCTATGTTGAATATAGAGAAACATTAGGTTGCTTCTTGCAAGACCATGAAATGGGCTTATCACCTGCAAAAGAAAGATAACCAGAAGTACTCCTCATGTCATCCTTGCAACCTGCCCAATCTGCATCTTAGTAAAGCTTGATGTCCAAATCTGATGTGTATGGAAAGTATAAATCTTGATTTTGAGTACCCTTGAGATACTTTAAAATCCTGTTGGCAACTTCCAAGTGAGGTGCTCTAGGTTTATGCATGAATTGGCTTAAAACACTTACTCCATAAGTTATGTCAATCCTTGTTAAGGTTGCATAGTTTAGACTTCCAACTATGGTTTGGTATCCTACAATGTCTTCACGCAAATCACCTTCATGAGCACTCAAGTTATGGTATACCTCCATAGGGATGCTAGCTACCTTTGCATTGTCCAAGTGGAACTTCTTCAACATGTCCTGCACATATTTCCTTTGAGTAATGTAAATTCTAGAATTTGTGTAGACCAATTCCAGTCCAGGAAAATACTTCAAAAACCCTAGGTCAGTGATTTTGATCTCATGCATCATTAGGTTCTTGATTTATTTGATGCCATTGGCATCGCTACCTATAAGTATGATGTCATCAACATACACACATAAATATACCATCTCTGAATTACTTCTCTTGACAAACAGAGAAGAATCTACTTTGCTTATCATTTTTAAATTTATATTGTATTAAAGTACAATATTTCTACTTATGGGTTCTTGGGATGGTTAGGGGTCTATAAAACAGAGGCTGTGATTTGTATTTTCCCAATCTACTAATTCATTGTATGCTACTACACAGACTTAACGCTTCTGAATGAAACTATCTATCAACTACTTCTCTGTTCTATGCCTTACAACTTCTTCACCGCAATAATGTATAACACATAACTTCGTCACTTTACCGTAATATCGTCTTAACTTAACACTTCAACAGAGACTGAAATAATTACTGAACTTAGTTACAGAATACACCAAGATGTAGAGAATGTGCCATGCTTCAACTTCAGGTGCTCGCCCAGACCAACAGTCCGGCATCGTCCCCCGTTGTCTCATGCATGCTCCTTTCGTTGATCAAGAAGGTGTACAACATTTGCGCTACACCCTTTCGGTATGCATGCAACTTTTTAGAATTACATTTCTATGCTAAATATGGTAATTCCATTCCGACGGCTCACACTGGCATGTAGGGTGGACTCGAACCCAAATTTATAACTACAAAAATTTAGGAATCATCGATAATTCCTTGTATATACATGGAACGGCCTATCTTGAATGTGTGCAAAATTTTGAGCTTGAGTGATTCTAGCATATTGTGTAGAATTTCCGGTTCAATAAGCTGCGCATCAGTTCTGATTGAAGTGGCAGCGATCACTTGACTGATCAGTGACTCAGTCTAAGTCTACAAGAAGGCTTCTTGCAAATAAAAGTTGTTGGCAAGCGCAGCATCTTTGTGCAACTTCATCTCTGCAATGTCGGCATCAATCTGCGATAAGCGCTTGGCTTGGATTCCTAGCTGCTTTTCTCTACAATCGAGCTCTTGAGATTGAAACTGTATAATTTTATAAAAATCTTGGCGCTCCTTCTTAATTGCTTCAATGTCCTTCTTCAATTGAATATTGTGGCCAATTTCTACTTCCAAAGAGCAACTTTTCTGGAAAAGCTCTTCGGTGACTTGCTTGAGTTTTGTCTCAGCGTTTATGACATTTGTAGATAGCATTTGAGAAGCTTCTTCTAATATGCTGAGCTTATCCCTTGTTTCACAGAGTTCATCGCCTAACGCAGTCATTGCATCTTGTTTATCGATAAATTCATGCTTCAACACTTTAATCTCTGCGTCTTGAGTGGCGATAAGAGTATCCTTTTCGATCAGTTGTTCTTGCAATCTCTAAATTTGTGTTTGCAGTAAGTGAATATCTATTATGGCCTCGATGAGTTCTTCCTAGAGAGGCACTATGTCTGCTTCTAGGATGTCAATTTTGCTTGGTAGCTCATGACAAATAAGTTTTTGTGCATTGTGCAGGTGGAGGGCTAATTGTTGGTATAACTATAATAGAAACTGACCCATCGATGCCAATTGAGTGAATGTAGTAGGGGCGGGAAGAGGAGGTGTAGGCTGTGAGGGTTGGGCAGAAAGGAGGTGTGGGGACGAGGGTGGAGAATAGTCGGGAGAAGAAGGAAAATTGGACGAAGGTTCACGGGCTGCTAACGGAGGCAAGGAGGGAGGAGAAACAGAAGTGTCAAGAAGGGTGATTGGAAGAGGAAGAGGAAGAATAGGCTTTTGGACCAAGACAATGCCTGCTCCTTGCTGGGGTGAAGGCAGACATTCTACAATTTCGGTAATCGCAACTTCAGCGATTTGTTGTTGATTTTGCATGTCTGCTTGATCACCTGCGGGTTGTGAGGAGGGTTGATAAAGAACAACTTCAGTACTTCCTTCCACTATGTCTGGCACAGCATTATCATCCACTTGTTGCATTTCGTCCCTCCTCAGAGTATCAACCACATCTTCCATGGTAACATCGGATTCGGCTGCTAAATAGGAGAAGATGGTGCAGATGCTACCTGTAATGAAGTCGTTGTATCGTGAAAGACTTCAACTTCTTGTGTAGTAGTTGATGCCTGCACTTGACTTTGTGAGGGGTTGATGCAGCTACGCTTGTGCTGGAAGAATTGGAGAAGATCTGCATTATCATCCTCAACCTCCATGACGGAGTCTTCTTGAATGAGCGAAGGATGGGGTTGAATGTTCTGCAGTACGGGATCGGTAGCAAAGAGAAAAGATAGTATTTGGGGCATCCGCGTACATGGTATGTATTGCTTGGAGGCCTGCTTCACAACGGCTTGGCACTCCCGATGTATTTGTTTAAAGAAAATTGTTTCCCAATTAACTGATTCATGGGAGGCAGCCTCAATCACGGAGTAAAAGAGTCGGGATATACCGTAATTGCATTTCTGTAAGTTAAGAGAAGCAACTAAAAATTGGAGCGCGGTACACTCACGCTTGGGGCGACAGAGAATAGCGAATTTGTTGGAAGACTGGCGGGGAAACAATTGGTGCATCGTGACTAAGGAAAGGAGTGGAACCTCTACTCGTCCTTCTTGAGCGAGATGGAACCGCTGCGCAACAGTGTCAATAGTGATCACTCTATGGGGGTTCAACCAGATAATTGGCCAGGAGGTCTCAGGTTGAGACAGCTCAGCAATCGCTGTGATGATCTGAGCTGCAAAGGGGTGGCATCCCACCAAATGCCAAGGCAGTTTGGCAAACGCCAGTAGCCCTCGCTGGTGCAGGTAATCACCCAGCTCAAGTGATAAACCTATGCGGAAGGTGGTCAAATTGGTAAGGGTATCTAGCACAAGAGCCATGGTCATTATGCGCAATACGCTACAGACTAAGCAACACTCAAGAGTACAATAGCGACAACAAGACCAAGAGAAGGTTTTAAGTAAAAAACGCAAGAGGAACGCACAACCCAAAATGCCATTATCACCGGCGAAGGAAACATGCATGCACTTATCGTCATAAACACATTAGAAATACGCAGTGATGGAAGGCAGCAACGAATCAAAAATTTATCAACAAAATTATAGCTCACTGGTCTGCCGAAACGTGCAAAATACGGAACAAAGAAGCAAAGGTAAGACTACTAGTCAGAAAGGGATGATGTACAATATGGACGCAATTTAGATCCATTGATAGGCTTAGGCAACATTGTACCAATTAAGGTGGATAACTAGAAAGTCGTTGGTCCCCACTTCGACAATATGATAAGGACCGAACCAGTGCAGTTTAAAATTTCCTACGGATCGATTAGATTTAGCATTATAAAAGAGCACTAATTGATTTATCCTAAAAATGGGGGTTCTAAGGAAATGATCGTGGGTTCTTGCTTGTCAGAGTTGAACTTCGTGCAGCACCAGAAAACTCTCGAGGCGTTGTTCATCCAGAGATCGTAAAGCATCCAATCGAAAAGGGAATGATTCTGCCGGTAGTAACTTCTTTTCTAATGGCACTCCTAGACTAGGAACCACCAGTTCCATAGGGGCAATCACCTCCAAACCATATGCCAACTTGAAGGGAGTTGTTCCGTCACCACTTTATAGGTTGTACGGTAAGCCCATAAACCACAGGTAGGAATTGATCCCATCTCTCCGAGCAATCCAATACCAGTTTCCTTAAGATGTTCAACAGAGATTTGTTTGTGCTCTCTAGGAGTCCAGTCGCTCGTGGGTAGTAGGGGGAAATGAACTTATGCACAATATGGAAGGTATTAGTAAGCACTTGCATTAATGTGTTAGCAAAGTGCGTACCTTGATCAGTCACAATATCCAAAGGTAAACCATAGCATGGAAAAATATCTTTCATCAAACATTTAGCGACCACAGTAGCTACGGCTGACCATAGAGCCCAAGCTTCGGCCCACCGAGTCGCATAATCCATGCATGTAAGAATATATCTGTTACTGGTAAATGTCGAAGGAGGTGTAATCGATCCGATAAAATCCAAGCCCCATTTCTAAAAGGGTTCGAGAGGCAAAACTGGTTGGAGCGGAAAGTAATGTCTCTATAAAGGTTGACCCGAATGCTGACACACATCGCACTATCGCACATACTTGGCCGCATCACAGTACATAGTAGGCCACCATAAGCCACTCTGCAAAATCTTCCGGTAGGTCAGGTCAACCGCAAAATGACTTCAAACTGGGGCAGAATGAGCCATTGTGATTACTGAAGCAGTTTCGTGTGGTGGAACACATCTTAGCAGCACTCTCGATTGATCCATTTAATATAACTGCCCTACAATTAGCCGAAAGTGTCAACTATACATGGCCAATTTGCGTCGAGCAATAGGAGAGGTCGTGCCGGGAGGACATCCACTGGTCAAAAAAAGCATCAAAGTGTCATAGTAGGAGGAGGTTACTGACAATTCTTGCTAATCCTCTTGTACAGTCTCAGTTGCATAGATAGCGGGTGTGGTATCATCAACTCCTTCCGGAAGTTCATCGGAATCCAAACGAGATAAAAAGCCAGCAAGCGCGTGTGCTGACCCTTGTCGATGCACTACTAAATAATCAAACTCTTTGAGCAACAATACCCATGTGGCTAACCTTCCTCCCACATGCTCTTGGCGAACAAGGTACATCAAGGCTGCATTATCGACGTGGAAGGTGAAGCGGCATCCCAGTAAATAATGCCGGAATTTCTTCATCGAATACACTAATCTCAGACATTCAAGTTCGGTGACTGAATAATTGTGCTCTACCGAAGCTAACCTGTGACTCGCATAATACACTAGACAGAACCATTTCTCCATTTGCTGCATTAGCACGTTGCCAATTGCACTGTCGGATGCATCCACAAAGACGTGAAATGGGAGTTCCCAATTTGGCGCTTATAAAATAGGTGCCTACGTTAACAGTAATTTCAACCGATCGAAAGACAGCTGACATGATTCAGTCCATTCAAAGTGGCGAGAAGTACTTGTTATCAGTCGATTGAGTGGCATGGCGAGATGAGCAAGCCACCACAAATGTCACACATGCCATCGGATTTGGCCCAATAAGCGCATCACTTCTTTGGGAGTCTTGGGAGCAGGTGCCTCCAGTACCACCTTCACTTTATCTAGATCAACTTGGATCCCCTCTTTTGAGATAATGTGCCCTAGAAACTTTTCGCAAGATACAGAGAATACAGATTTATTGGGGTTTAAGCACAAACGATATTCTCAACACTTTAAAAAATAGCACCATAAATGATACAGATGTGCCAAAGTATCGCCGGATAAGGAGAAGTCATTCAAGTAAAATCTCATGAATGTAGTTAGATAAGGAGAGAAAACTTCTTGCATATAGCGCTAAAACGTACTTGGAGCATTTTGCAGATCAAAACACATCACTGTACATGCATAAATGCCCCAATTTGTTATAAATGTTGTCTTTGTTGACCATGCTCCTCTATAACTCTTGTATCCTTGGTAAGGAGTATTCCTCATTTATGGTGGTACATAGTGACTGGCCAGTTTCTCTTGTTCCTGAATGATAGCATTAAGAGCTGCTCTGCTCTGTACCTTTGCATTATAAGGAAAAGTCTCTGTAGTGTGGGCCACTGTATGGCAAATGGTGCAATACATCTGATTCAAAGCGCATGCTGAGTTGTTGTGTCCTGTGTTTTTACATTTAGTACAGTAAATTTGTTTCAAAGGATCCTCATTTGAATGCTTGGACACCTTCAACCACTCTAAATCTTCAGTGAATCCACCCACTTTATTTTCTAATTGTAAAGCCATAGCGATTACGGCATCCAAGGTCATTCCTCCCACACATCGTATAATCCTGATCTGTTTCAATTGGGGATTTATTCTATTTATGAACCACTGAGTAATGATGTCATTTGGTAAATTGGCATGCACTGGTGGTAACTGCCGTAAATGAGTCTGGAATAGAGTGGCATAGTCTTATACATTCTGGTGTGGCTTCTGTCTGTTATTCAGTAGATAATCAAAACTTTCTGTGGGGTTTTTCTTTAACTGAAATCCTTGCAAAAATGCATTCTTCATATCATCATACTGCCGGAAATGATTCAATTCATACTTGTTGGTGTAAATCACAAGCCTACACATTTGGCTTGGAAGACATCATGAAGACTCCACATGCATGAAGAACCATAGGAACATATGGTGATGGTTTATTACCACCTTACCTCATTGTAAAAGTCGTATTTGACTTAGAATCTTTTGTAATCACCTACCTAAGTGATTCGTAGAAAAGTAGATCACTTGATTGAGAGAATATCTCCAAACTTTTAGATGCTTGATCATAGGAAGCCAAAGATTTGAATTTGAATTCAAATCCTAAGTCATTTCCTATAAAATTGGATGTGAAAAACTCGCGGGTAGATCACTCCATTCCTGAGGCTCATTCTATTGAGCTTGAGTGTATGTAAGAACTACACCATAGCCTACACCTCTCTACACCATTTGGCAATGCTAGACATGTCAATGGGATTGTACACAATTGTTAATCAATAGATACATTTACATCATTCATCTCTGTATTCACTGCTTGTCTACTCCAAAGTCTGTTAACTTGTCAAGGGCATAACTCGGTCGCTACTACTCCAAATTCAGTGATTCAAAGCTTGTTGGATTCAGCTCAAAGTCATCTACATGCTGACAAAGTTTGAAGTGATTTCATTTAGCCAATTCAGAGAAATCTTCGTCAAATTGACATTGTGACTTCCAAAGTTATCTGTTTTGATTCAATCATTGCACACATCATTTCCAAAGGACATAGGCTATTTATTCATGTCATTGGGAAGCTAAGGAAGTCTACTAATCAAGTCTGAAGCTAAAGAGGGCTGGTACAAAGCATGTTTTAGCAGTACCTACTCAATCTCTTGGATCATCCATCCATTTCTCCCAACAATGGTATCAGAGCAAATAAGGTAAAATGGGAGATGGTTTTCATTCATTTATTGACAAATTGGACAGGAACAACTATCAAGCATGGTCTCTAAGGATGAAGACCTACTTACAAGGAACGAGTCTCTATGGATACATCTCAGGAGATGAGGAATTGCCCTCATTCAAAGCAAGAGGTTTGCCAACCAAGGAGGAGCAAGAAAAACTCAACACATGGTGTACAAGGGATGCATTGGCAAGGTCCTTTTTACTCAACTCTATATCTGACTTTCTTTTACCTCATATCAGAAATTGTAAGACTTCCCAAGAGACATGGGAAACCTTGTCATCATATTTTTCCTCTAATACAAGGGCTTGGAAAAATCAGTTGTGGATTGAATTCACAACACTAAGGAAGCAACCTAAGCAAGTTGTTTCAAAATTTGTGACCAAGATCAAAGATGTTGCAGATCAGTTAGCAAGCATAGCAGAAGAAATTGAAGAAGAACAAATTGTAAGGCAGGTAATTAATGGAATCAAGGCTGATGACAAGTGGGAAAGCTTCACCACTACAATGAATCTCTACATGGACATCCACACTCCAGATCTTACAACTCTCATGGGCCAACTATTCACACATGAAGCAAAGCTTACCAAGAGTGGAGATACTACCAAAGGTAACAACTCTTCTGCCCTATACACTGATAAGAAATCTAAGGCTAAAGACAAGAGTAAGAAGGTGGAAGATGAATGCTCTACCTCCCAAGCCAACTATGCAAGGAGAGGTAGATCTTCAAGAGGTAGGGGCAGAGGAGGTAAGCAAGGTAGGGGGAGACCCTATAACTCATCACCATGTAACATTTGTGGTTTGTCAAACCACACCACAGATGAGTGTTACAGGAATTACAAAAATCAGAGAGGAAAAGGCTACCAAAGAGGTGGATACTCTCAGTCTAGAGGAAGGTTCAACCATCACCAAGGCCACAACAACAATTATAACAACAACTAAAACAACAACTACAATGGAAACTATCAAGGAGGATTCAGAAACAGAAAGGACTACAACAACTATACAGAGGAGCAGGATGACTCTCTCTTGATCATGAACATGACTTCATTGTTAGGTACAAATGATGATCACCTATTTTATATTGATTCAGGGTGTTCAAATCATGTGGCTGGTAATGTGGCACTACTCTCTGATCATGAGGAACCAAAAGGTAAACACCAAGTCCAAACAGGTGATGATACAAAGCATTCTGTAGTTAAAGTTGGAAATGTGAAAACTTGTGATGGTAACCAGAATTTGTTGAGCAGAGTACTTTATGTACCTACAATCACAAAGAACTTAATGAGTGTTGGTCAGATTGTAGAGAAAGGGTTGCAGGTCATATTCAATCAGTATGGAGCATTTGTGGAGGACCCAAGACATGGATTCAAAAGGATAGCTAAAGGAGAACAATAAGGTAGAATTTTCACTTTTGAATTGGAAGATACAAAGAACATTGCATTATACAGTTATAAAGATCAAACACTTTCAGAGCTTGAGATTTGGCACAAGAGATTAGGGCACATAGGAGAAAGGACCTTGAAGCAAATGTGCAGGGACCAATGTGTGCTTGGGATACCTAATGTATCCAAGCAACATATGATTTACAAGTGTGGTGCTTGTCAATTTGGTAAGTCTCATAGGTTACCCTTCTCGAAGAAAGGATATATGCATGAAGATTATCTAGAGCTTGTACACACAGATGTATGGAGACCTAGCAAAGACCCCTCAGTCTCAGGTTCAAGGTACTATGTGTCTTTTATTGATGACTATACTAGATCGACTGTATTATACTTTATGAAGCACAAGGATGAATTATTTAATTGTTTTAAGAAATATCTTGCATTAGTTGAAAATCAGAGAGGAACGAATTTAAAGAGGCTAAGGTCAGATGGAGGAGGTGAGTACTTCTCCAATGAATTTGAGGACTTCTTGCAGGGCAGAGGCATCAAAAGGGAAATAACCACAAGGTACTCTCCTGAAAAGAATGGGGTAGTTGAAAGAAGAAATAGGTTAATAGTTGAGACAGCTAGATCAATGCTTAATGAGGAGAAATTACCTAACTATCTAGGGGCAGAGAGTGTCTCTACTGCCACCTATCTCATAAACACGTTACCATCAAAGTCACTTGATGGTATGACACCATATGAAGCATGGCATGGTAAGAGACCATCATTGGATCACTGCAAAATGTTTGGATGTGTAGCATATGTACACATTCCTTCACATGTAAGAGGAAAGCTAGATCCAAAGGCTGAAAAATATATTTTCATTGGATATGATTTAAATCAAAAAGGTTACAGGTTTTATAACCCTACCAACAAGGGATTTATGGTAAGCAGAGATGTGATCTTTGATGAGAATGATTCTTGGTATGAGAATGAATGCAGGAAGGTCAAACTACCCTATGATTTGGAAGAGGAATTTCCAAAACTTACAAGGGAGGAACCAACTTAGAAAGAAGACTCAAGTTCAGATGATGAAGTTACAATCAACCTTGAAAAGTTCAAGGCTTGGAAGTCCAAAGGCAAAATGAAGATGAAGAAGCTTGAGGACATACCAGAATCTTCAACTCAATCAATCAGAAGGTCTCAAAGAGAGAACAAAAAACCTTTCAGATATGGGTATGATACATCTCTTGTTACTAAACATTCAATTTATCTTGCAAAGGATTTGCTAAATGAAGAACCAGGATCATATGAAGAAGCAATCACAAAATCAAAATGGAAGGAAGCTATGGATGAGGAGATTGAAGCACTCAAGGAGAGTGATACATTGGAGTTAGTACCCAAGAAGGACTCCATGAAGGTAATAGGATCCAGATGGATCTATAAATTGAAAAGAAATCCTGATGGCACAATTAACAGGTACAAGGCCAGATTAGTAGCCAAGGGTTTTGCACAAACCCAAGGCATTGACTATGAAGAAACATTTTCTCCTGTGGCCAAGATGCCAACAATCAGAGTGTTGGTGAGTGTGGCTGCATCAAAGTATTGGAACATGTACCATTTGGATGTCAAGAATGCTTTCTTGAATGGATGGATTTCAGAAGAGGTTTATATGTCACAACCTCCTGGCTATGAAGACCCTAAGAAGGTAACTTATGTTTGCAAATTAAAGAAGGCTTTATATGGATTGAAGCAGGCACCTAGGGCATGGAATTATAGGCTAACTACATACCTCCAAGACCAAGGCTTTGTCATGAGTAAGGCTCACACTTCTCTGTTCATTAAGAGAAGTAATTCAGAGGTAATCTATCTTTGTGTTTATGTTGATGACATCATCATTACAGGCAATGATGTAAATGGAATCACAAGCATCAAAAGCCAGATGATGAAGGAATTCAAGATCAATGATCTTGGATTATTGAAGTAGTTTTTGGGACTTGAATTAGTTTACACTAATTCAGGAATATACATTACTGAGAAGAAGTATGTACAGGACATGTTGAAGAAATTTCACTTGCAGGATGCTAAAGCAGCAAGCACTCCAATGGAGGTGAACTTAAAGCTAAGTGCCCATGAAGGTGATGAAGTCCAAGACATTACAGGTTATCAAAGTATGGTAGGTAGCTTGAACTATGCTACCTTAACTAGAATTGACATTGCATATGGAGTTAGTGTGCTAAGTTAATTTATGCACAAGCGAAGGATACCTCACTTAGAGGCTGCCAAAAGAATCTTGAAGTATCTCAAGGGTACACAGAACCATGGTTTGTACTTTCCTTACACTTTAGATATTGACATAAAAGTTTATTCAGATGCAGATTGGGCAGGATGCAAGGATGATAGGAGAAGCACTTCAGGATACATTTCTTTTGCAGGTGACAAACCAATTCCATGGTCTGCAAAGAAGCAACCAACTATTGCATTGTATTCTATAGAAGCAGAGTATAGAGGGATAGCTAATGCCACTCAAGAAGCAATTTGGATTAAGCTTTTGTATTCAAAATTGGGCTTATATACTAGGCCTCCAATTATCTTTTGAGATAATACAAGTTCTCTTCACCTTGCAGCTAATCCTATCTATCATGCCAGGACCAAACACATAGAAGTTCATTATCATTATGTGAGAGAGAAGTTGCTAAGTAAGGACATTCAGCTGACCTATGTGTCAACCAACATGCAATGTTAAGATTTGCTGACTAAAGCTTTGGATGGCATCAAACTTTGCAGGTTCAAATCTATGATTGGATTGCAGGATGTACTTGAAGATTGAAGATGAAGACTTAAGCCAAAATGTTTGGCTTGAGGGGGAGCTGTTGGTGTAAATCACAAGCCTATACATTTGGCTTGGAAGACATCATGAAGACTCCACATGCATGAAGAACCATAGGAACATATGCTAGTGGTTTATTACCACCTTACCTCATTGTAAAAGTCTAATTTGACTTAGAATCTTTTGCAATCACCTACCTAAGTGATTCGTGGAAACGTAGATAACTTGATTGAGAGAATATCTCCAAACTTTTAGATGCTTGATCATAGGAAGCCAAAGATTTGAATTTGAATTCAAATCCTAAGTCATTTCCTAAAAAATAGGATGTGAAAAAGTCGCGGGTAGATCACTCCATTCCTTAGGCTCATTCTGTTGAGCTTGAGTGTGTGTAAGGACTATACCATAGCCTACACCTCTCTACACCATTTGGCAATGCTAGACATGTCAATGGGATTGTACACAATTGTTAATCAATAGATACATTTACATCATTCATCTCTGTATTCACTGCTTGTCTACTCCAAAGTCTGTTAATTTGTCAAGGGCATATCTTGGTCAATACTACTCCACATTCAGTGATTCAACGCTTGTTGGATTCAGCTCAAAGTCAGCTACATGCTGACAAAGTTTAAAGTGATTTCATTCAGCCAATTCAGAGAAAGCGTCGTCGAGGTGCTCATTGGTCTATCTCTACTACAGTCCTAAAAAGTCGGGGGTATAGCTAATTTTGCTAAATCAATTTCTCTTAGTATAGTTTTTCATTTTACATCATTCCACTTGCAAATGTTAGCTTACTAAGCTAATGGAATACCCCTAGAAGGAATTTTATCAATTGCTACTGTGCTGGTCACACTGAGCAAAACATTGAGCAGGTGTCAAGACACAAATAGAAGGTCTTCTTGACTTTGTGACTTCCAAAGTTATCTGTTTTGATTCAATCATTGCACACATCATTTCCAAAGGACATAGGCTATTTCTTGGTGTCATTGGGAAGCTAAGGAAGTCTACTAATCAAGTCTGAAGCTAAAGAGGGCTGGTACAAAGCAGGTTTTAGCAATTCCTACTCAATCTCTTGGATCGTCCATCCATTTTGCCCAATAGTGGTATTAGAGCAAATAAGGTAAAATGGGAGATGGTTTTCCTTCATTTATTGACAAATTTGACAAGATTAACTATCAATCATGGTCTCTAAGGATGAAGACCTACTTACAAGGAAGGAGTCTCTATGGATACATCTCAGGAGATGAGGAATTGCCCTCATTCAAAGCAAGAGGTTTGCCAACCAAGGAGGAGCAAGAAAAACTCAACACATGGTGTGCAAGGGATGCATTGGCAAGGTCCTATTTACTCAACTCTATATCTGACTTTCTTTTACCTCATATCAGAAATTGTAAGCCTTCCCAAGAGACTTGGGAAACCTTGTCATCATATTTTTCCTCTAATACAAGGGCTAGGAAAAATCAGTTGTGGATTGAATTCACAACACTAAGGAAGCAACCTAAGCAAGGTGTTTCAGAATTTGTGATCAAGAGCAAAGATGTTGCAGATCAGTTAGTGTTGGTGCAGATCAATCACCAATTGAATGTTTGAAGAATAAAGAATGAAGGATGAGATGAATTCTTGAAGCTTGGAAGGAAGATACATTCAGAGTATGTGAGGAATGTACACATATGTACATAGTTCATTTAGATCTTTGATTAGTCATAGACTTGTACAAATTTATCTATAAATACCTTGAAAATGTCGAGGCGTGATATGAGAGCTTATGTTTGAATAGATAGAAGTCAAGAATGAGGAAGAGAGATGTCATGAGACATGAGAAAAGTTAGTTGAGTTTTCTCTCATCACTCAACTGTAACTTTCTGAGTAAATGAAGAAATATTGCGCCCGATCTTTTCGAGTCTGCTCCTTCTGTGGTAAATCATTTGTGAAATCCTTTTGAGGATATCTAAGTTGATAGCTAATGAGTCTGTGACCTGAGTTTCAGAGTCTAATTGCAAACAGGCTAGGAGAATTGTGTGTAGGAACATTCATATGTGTTGAGTGTTCACAGTTCTCTAAAACAGGCGCAGTTTTCGAGTTCAAAGAAATGAGTAGTGCTCAGTGCACAGTGTAAAGTTTTACACATGTGATAGCTCAAAATCTAAGTTGAGAGATAAGCTATCTACAGCCAAAAGGATTTGGCAAAACGGGTTCGACATTGTGAGAACCAAAGTTAAGAAGTTAGGAGTGTCAAATCGACTTCTCAGAAGTACAGATTTGGACATAGGTAACTTGTGAAGGTGATTTCTCAAGTTATACTAAACCTTTTGAAGAAATTTAACTTGGAGGAGGTGCACAATCTCTAGGCAACACTCCATACAAAATTTCATAGAAAACTTTAAAGGTTTGATAAGTCAATGAGGAAAAATTGTGCAGCAGACTTTCTGTGTTTCATCTTCTTCACAGAATTTTTCAAGTTTTGATAAATTGGAGATTGGACCTCTAATTTGGTAAAGGTTTTGACTTACTCTTGATATAGAGGTGTTCTAAATTCAAGAGTAGGTTGTTCTTTTGGAGATTAACACTCTCCATCAGTGGTATCAGAGCAGGAGACATCAAAATCAAGAAAAGGAGGATCCCGACTGCTGCAGATTCAAGAATTTCAACAATTGAAGAGTTAGAAGGTGAAAGTTTGAAGGCAAAGCTTGAGGAGGAGACCATACAACATCAAGTAGGACAAAAGGAGTCCAATTCGAAGTAAAGGTACACATATTGTTCATAAAGGTTGAAGTTTTCAATACACAGGAGAACACAAGATGGGAGATTCTCTTCAGATAGAGAAATTGGATAGGGAAAACTATCCTGCATGGTCAATGAGGATGGAAGCTCATCTTATGAGCAAAGATTTAATAGCCTACATCACAGGTGAAGAGGAGAAGCCAAGTTTCAGAGATCCTAGTGTTCCAACTAGGGAAGAGTTAGCAGATTTGAAAAATTGGATGAAGAAAGATGCTCAAGCTAGGAGCATTATATATATGGCAGTCAATGATTACTTGTTACCTCATATTCGAGGTCTTGAAAGTGCAACTGATATTTGGAATGCTTTGGAGGAGCATTTCCAGAATACTACAAAGTCAAGGAAGGCATCCTTATGGGCAGAGTTTACAACCTTCAAGAAGAAGGCTTCTCAATCTATTTCAGACTATGTAACAAGGATGAAAGACATTGCAGACGCATTAGGAGCTGTTGATGAAGACATTGAGGAGGATAAATTGGTAAGGCAAATTCTTACACGCTTAAGAGGTGATGACAAATGGAAGCCATTCATTTTGTCTACAGAGTTATCACTTGATCATTTCACTCCTGATTTAAATCAGTTGCTAGGTCATATGCTAACATTTGAGCAGGATGTTAAAGGAGATAGTGACAAGAGTGCAGGTCATGCAATGTACTCAAAGGACAAGAAGAAGAATAGCAAAGGAAAGCAACAAACAAATGAAGATGAAGGCACAACTAGTCAAGCCAACTTCCTAAGAGGTAGAGGAGGTGGCAAAGGTAGAGGAAGAGGCAGGAATAACAAAGATGGAGGCAAAGCCTGCTGGATTTGTGGTAAGACAAATCACTTAGCTAATGATTGTTGGCATAATACTCAGAATAATAATGGATATAATCAGAACTATAACTCTAGAGGAAGAGGAGGCAGAAATCAAAGAGGTAATTTCAGAGGCAGAGGTGGTAGGAGTTACTTTGGAAGAAATGCAGGTAGAGGATTCCAAAGTCAACAATACAACAACACCTACTACAATTATGCTTCAGATCAAAAGGAGGATTCAACATTAATAATGAATGCTACTTGTGAAAGTCAGAGTGAAGATTAGAGAGTCTTCTACATTGACTCAGGGTGTAGCAACCACCTGAGTGGTAATATATCTTTGATGACTGATTTGGAGAATAAGGTGTTTAATCATGTTGTTCAAACAGGTGACAACACAAAGCATAATGTGAAGTCAATTGGATCAGTGAAGGCTAAGGATGGTAGTACCTTATTGAGTAAGGTCTTGTATGTTCCTACAATTCCTAAGAATTTGATAAGTGTAGGACAAATTGTTGAAAAGGGATATGAAGTAAGGTTCACTAATGATGGAGTATATGTGGAAGACCCTAGTCAAGGATATAAACAGATTGTTTCAGGGAAGAAAGAAGGAAGACTATTTACATTGAAGATTCAAGGCAATATTGGTCATGCTATGTTCACATATGGAGGACATAAGATCTCTGAGTTAGATCTTTGGCACAAGAGGCTTGGACATTTCAATGAAAGAGGTATTAAAGACATGATTAATAATAGTTCAGTGCTTGGATTGCCTAATGTTGCAGGTCAACATATGACATACAGATGTGAGGCATGTCAATTAGGTAAGGCTCATAAGAATTCTTACTCCAAGCATGGTTTTATGTACTCAGAGAAGCTTGAGTTGGTACATACAGATGTGTGGGGACCATCAAAGGATTACAGTATAAATGGGTCAAGATATTATGTGATTTATGTTGATGATGCTACTAGATGGATCACTATTTATGTGATCAAAGATAAGTCAGAAGTGTTTAACACATTTAAACACTATCATGCATATGCAGAAAGAATTACAGGTCATAAGTTGAAGAGACTAAGGTCAGATGGAGGGGGAGAGTATTTCTCTAATGAGTTCAGTGATTACTTGTGGAATGCAGGTATAAAAAGGGAAGTTACTTGCAGGTACTCTCCTCAACAAAATGGTGTAGCAGAAAGGAGAAATAGAACACTTGTTGAGTTTGCAAGATCTATGATGAAGGAGAAAAATTGCCCTAATTATTTGTGGGCTGAGGCTGTGAATACAGCTACTTATTTGGTTAATAGATTACCATGTAAAGCCTTGCAGGGTATGACACCATATGAGGCTTGGTGGGGTAAGAGACCTACCTTGGATCATTGCAGAGTTTTTGGATGTGTGGCATATGCTTATGTGCCATCACAATTAAGGCACAAGTTAGAGCCTAAAGCTGAAAAATATGTTTTCATTGGTTATGATGATAAGCAGATGGGCTATAGATTGTGGAGTCCATCTACAAAGCAATTCATGGTTTCTAAAGATGTGACATTTGATGAGCAGAGCACTTGGTATGCAGGTACAATTAATATCAATACAGGTAATGAAGAAGAAGTGAGCCAAAGGAAAGGTAAATCAAAGGTTCAAATATTTGATGAACAAGAGAATAATGAAGTGCAGGTTGAAGTGGAAGAAATACCAAGATTTGATCCTGAATACGAAGAACCAGAAACTTCAAGAAGTGGAGAGCTTAGGAGGTCTACAAGGAACAGATGGCAACCTACAAGGTATAGCTATGATACTTCATTTTTGGCCACAAAAGATTATGCTTATATGATGAATACAGATGAAGACCCTTCTACATATGAAGAGGCAAGAGGTAAGGAAAAATGGGAGAAAGCTATGCAGGAAGAATATGATGCATTGATGGAGAATCAAACATGGGATTTGGTTCCAAAACCAAATAGTCAGAAAATCATTGGATGCAAATGGGTTTACAAAACCAAGAGGTTTGCAGATGGAAGTGTGTCTAGATACAAAGCTAGACTTGTTGTCAAAGGGTTTGCTCAGACTTATGGTGTTGACTATGATGAGACTTATAGTCCTGTGGCAAAGATGACAACCATCAGGACACTTATAGCTATTGCTGCATGTAAAGGTTGGAAGTTATGTCAACTTGATGTGAAAAATGCTTTTCTGAATGGTTATATTTCAGATGATGTGTTCATGGAGCAACCTCAAGGGTTCAAAGATAAAAGGTATCCAGATCATGTGTGCAAGCTCAAGAGAGCTTTGTATGGCTTGAAGCAAGCCCCAAGGGCATGGAACTATAGACTTGTAAAGTTCTTGAAAGAACTTGGATTTCAGGTGTCTAAGGCAGATAGTAGCTTGCTTGTCAAGGCAAGTGATAATGGTTTCATATACATGTGCATATATGTTGATGATATAATCCTTACAGGTACAGATGAAGAAGGAATACAAAGACTCAAGAAGCAGATGGAAAAGGAATTCAAAATAAGTGACTTGGGAGACTTGTCATACTTCTTGGGCATGGAGATTACATATACTCAACATGGAGTATTTGTGACCCAAGAAAGGTATTTGAAGAACTTGTTAATCAAGTTTAAAATGGATGATTGCAGGGTAGCACCTACACCAATGGAGGTGAATCACAAATTGAGTAAGTCTGGTGGTGAAGAGTTCAAGGACATGAGACAATATCAGAGTTTGGTTGGTAGTCTTATCTATGCTACTTTAACTAGACCTGACTTATCATATGCAGTTGGAGTCTTGTCTCAATTTATGCATTGTCCTAGGAAAGAGCATTGGATTGCAGGTCAAAGAGTGTTGAGGTACATTAAGGGTACACTCAATGAAGGTTTGTATTATGGGTTTACCTCAGATACAAATATCAAAATCTATAGTGATGCAGATTGGGCAGGTAATCCAGATGATAGAAGATCTACTTTTGGATACATGTGTTATGTGGGAGATAAACTTATCTCATGGTGTTCCAAGAAGCAACATACAGTTGCTTTGTCTTCTACAGAAGCAGAATACAAAGGCATGGTTGAAGCTGCAAAGGAAGTGATTTGGCTCAAGACCTTAATGAAGAGTCTTGACATTGTGCATGGGATACCAATTTTATTTGGAGATAACATGAGTTCATTGTATTTAGCTGCTAATCCTGTTTTTCATGCCAGGACTAAACACATTGAGATTCAGTACCACTTTCTAAGAGAGAAAGTGATGGACAAGGAGATTGAAGTCATACATACTTCAACTAAAGATCAAATAGCTGATATGCTTACAAAGAGCTTGGATGGACCAAAGCTACAGAAGTTTAAGGATATGGCAGGTATAAAGAAGAAAGGAGAAACCTCAATTGATGATTGAGGGGGAGTTGTTGGTGCAGATCAATCACCAATTGAATGTTTGAAGAATAAAGAATGAAGGATGAGATGAATTCTTGAAGCTTGGAAGGAAGATAGATTCAGAGTATGTGAGGAATGTACACATATGTACATAGTTCATTTAGATCTTTGATTAGTCATAGACTTGTACAAATTTATCTATAAATACCTTGAAAATGTCGAGGCGTGATATGAGAGCTTATGTTTGAATAGATAGAAGTCAAGAATGAGGAAGAGAGATGTCATGAGACATGAGAAAAGTTAGTTGAGTTTTCTCTCATCACTCAACTGTAACTTTCTGAGTAAATGAAGAAATATTGCGCCCGATCTTTTCGAGTCTGCTCCTTCTGTGGTAAATCATTTGTGAAATCCTTTTGAGGATATCTAAGTTGGTAGCTAATGAGTCTGTGACCTGAGTTTCAGAGTCTAATTGCAAACAGGCTAGGAGAATTGTGTGTAGGAACATTCATATGTGTTGAGTGTTCACAGTTCTCTAAAACAGGCGCAGTTTTCGAGTTCAAAGAAATGAGTAGTGCTCAGTGCACAGTGTAAAGTTTTACACATGTGATAGCTCAAAATCTAAGTTGAGAGATAAGCTATCTACAGCCAAAAGGATTTGGCAAAACGGGTTCGACATTGTGAGAACCAAAGTTAAGAAGTTAGGAGTGTCAAATCGACTTCTCAGAAGTACAGATTTGGACATAGGTAACTTGTGAAGGTGATTTCTCAAGTTATACTAAACCTTTTGAAGAACTTTAACTTGGAGGAGGTGCGCAATCTCTAGGCGACACTCCATACAAAATTTCACAGAAAACTTTAAAGGTTTGATAAGTCAATGAGGAAAAATTGTGCAGCAGACTTTCTGTGTTTCATCTTCTTCACAGAATTTTTCAAGTTTTGATAAATTGGAGATTGGACCTCTAATTTGGTAAAGGTTTTGACTTACTCTTGATATAGAGGTGTTCTAAATTCAAGAGTAGGTTGTTCTTTTGGAGATTAACACTCTCCATCAGTTAGCAAGCATAGGAGAATAAATTGAAGAAGAACAAATTGTAAGGCAGGTAATTAATGGAATCAAGGCTGATGACAAGTCGGAAAGCTTCACCACTGCAATGGATCTCTACATGGACATGCACACTCCAGATCTTACAACTCTCATGGGCCAACTACTCACACATGAAGCAAAGCTTACCAAAAGTGGAGATACTACCAAAGGTAACAACTCTTCTGCCCTATACACTGATAAGAAATCTAAGGATAAAGGCAAGAGTAAGAAGGTGGAAGATGAATGCTCTACCTCCCAAGCCAGGTATGCAAGGAGAGGTAGATCTTCAAGAGGTAGGGGCAGAGGAGTTAAGCAAGGTAGGTGGAGACCCTATAACTCATCACCATGTAACATTTGTGGTTTGTCAAACCACACCACAGATGAGTGTTACAGGAATTACAAAAATCAGAGAGGAAGAGGCTACCAAAGAGGTGGATACTCTGAGTCTAGAGGAAGGTTCAACCATCACCAAGGCCACAACACCAATTATAACAAAAACTACAACAACAATTACAATGGCAACTACCAAGGAGGATTCAGAAACAGAAAGGACTACAACAACTATACAGAGGAGCAGGATGACTCTCTCTTGATCATGAACATGACTTCAAAGTCAGGTTCAAATGATGATCACCTATTTTATATTGATTCAGGGTGTTCAAATCATGTGCCTGGTAATGTGGCACTACTCTCTGATCTTGAGGAACCAAAAGGTAAACACCAAGTCCAAACAGGTGATGATACAAAGCATTCTGTAGTTAAAGTTGAAAATGTGAAAACTTGTGATGGTAATCAGAATTTGTTGAGCAGAGTACTTTATGTACCTACAATCACAAAGAACTTAATGAGTGTTGGTCAGATTGTAGAGAAAGGGTTGTACGTCAGATTCAATCAGTATGGAGCATTTGTGGAGGACCCAAGACATGGATTCAAAAGGATAGCTAAAGGAGGAAAATCAGGTAGACTTTTCACTTTTGAATTGGAAGATACAAAGAACATTGCATTATACAGTTATAACGATCAAACACTTTCAGAGCTTGAGATTTGGCACAAGAGATTAAGGCACATAGGAGAAAGGAACTTGAAGCAAATGTGCAGGGACCAATGTGTGCTTGGAATACCTAATGTGTCCAAGCAACATATGATTTACAAGTGTGGTGCTTGTCAATTTGGTAAGTCTCAAAGGTTACCCTTCTCCAAGAAAGGATATATGCATGAAGACTATCTAGAGCTTGTACACACAGATGTATGGGGATCTAGCAAAGACCCCTCAGTCTCAGGTTCAAGGTACTATGTGTCTTTTATTGATGACTATAGCAGATGGACTTTATTATACTTTATGAGGCACAAGGATGAAGTATTTAATTGTTTTAAGAAATATCTTGCATTAGTTGAAAATCAGACAGGAAGGAATTTAAAGAGGCTAAGGTCAGATGGAGGAGGTGAGTACTTCTCCAATGAATTTGAGGACTTCTTGCAGGACAGAGGAATCAAAAGGGAAATAACCACAAGGTACTCTCCAGAACAGAATGGGGTAGCCGAAAGAAGAAATAGGTTAATAGTTGAGACAGCTAGATCTATGCTTAATGAGAAGAAATTACCTAACTATCTATGGGCAGAGAGTGTCTCTACTGCCACCTATCTCATAAACAGGTTACCATCAAAGTCACTCGATGGTATGACACCATATAAAGCATGGCATGGTAAGAGACCATCATTGGATCACTGCAAAATTTTTGGATGTGTAGTATATGTACACATTCCTTCACAGGTAAGAGGAAAGCTAGATCCAAAGGCTGAAAAATGTATTCTCATTGGATATGATTTAAATCAAAAAGGCTACAGGTTTTATAACCCTACCAACAAGGGATTTATGGTAAGCAGAGATGTGATCTTTGATGAGAATGATTCTTGGTATGAGAATGAATGCAGGAAGGTCAAACTACCCTATGATTTGGAAGAGGAATTTCCAAAACTTACAAAGGAGGAACCAACTCAAAAAGAAGACTCAAGTTCAGATGATGAAGATACAATCAACCTTGAAGAGTTCAAGGCATGGAAGTCCAAAGGTGAAATGAAGATGAAGAAGCTTGAGGACATACCAGAATCTTCAACTCAATCAATTAGAAGGTCTCAAAGAGAGAGCAGAAAACCTATCAGATATGGGTATGATACATCTCTTGTTACTAAACATTCAATTTATCTTGCAAAGTATTTGCTAAATGAAGAACCAGGATCATATGAAGAAGCAATCACAGAATCAGAATGGAAGGAAGCTAGATTGAAGCACTCAAGGAGAGTGATACATGGGAGTTAGTACCCAAGAAGGACTTCATGAAGGTAATAGGATCCAGATGGATCTATAAATTGAAAAGAAATCCTGATGGCACAATTAATAGGTACAAGGCCAGATTAGTAGCCAAGGGTTTTGCACAAACCCAAGGCATTGACTATGAAGAAACATTTTCTCCTGTGGCCAAGATGCCAACAATCAAAGTGTTGGTGAGTGAATTGGAACATGTACCAATTGGATGTCAAGAATGCTTTCTTGAATGGATGGATTTCAGAAGAGGTTTATATGTCACAACCTCCTGGCTATGAAGACCCTAAGAAGGTAACTTATGTTTGCAAATTAAAGAAGGCTTTATATGGATTGAAGCAAGCACCTAGGGCATGGAATTACAGGCTAACTACATACCTCCAAGACCAAGGTTTTGTCATGAGTAAGGCTGACACTTCTCTGTTCATTAAGAGAAGTAATTCATAGGTAATCTATCTTTGTGTTTATGTTGATGACATCATCATTACAGGCAATGATGTAAATGGAATCAAAAGCATCAAAAGCCAGATGATGAAGGAATTCAAGATCAATGATCTTGGATTATTGAAGTATTTTTTGGGACTTGAATTAGTTTACACTAATTCAGGAATATACATTACTCAGAAGAAGTATGTGCAAGACATGTTGAAGAAATTTCACTTGCACGATGCTAAAGCAGCAAGCACTCCAATGGAGGTGAACTTAAAGCTAAGTGCCCATGAAGGTGATGAAGTCCTAAAAAGTTGGGGGTATAGTTAATTTTGCTAAATCAATTTCTCTGAGTATAGTTTTTCATTTTACATCATTGCACTTGCAAATGTTAGCTTACTAAGATAATTGAATACCCCTAGAAGGAATTGTATCAATTGCTACTGTGCTGGTCACACTGAGCAAAAAATTAAGCAGGTATCAAGACCAAAATAGAAGGTTTTCTTGACTTTGTGGCTTCCAAATGTATCTGTTTTGATTCAATCATTGCACACATCATTTTCAAAGGACATAGGCTACTTCTTGGTGTCATTGGGAAGCTAAGAAAGTCTACTAATCAAGTCTGAAGCTAAAGAGGGCTGGTACAAAGCAGGTTCTAGCAGTACCTACTCAATCTCTTGGATCATCCATCCATTTTTCCCAACAGTGGTATCAGAGAAAATAAGGTAAAATGGGACATGGTTTTCCTTCATTTATTGACAAATTGGACAGGAACAACTATCAAGCATGGTCTCTAAGGATGAAGATCTACTTACAAGGAAGGAGTCTCTATGGATACATCTTAGGAGATGAGGAATTGCCCTCATTCAAAGCAAGAGGTTTGCCAACCAAGGAGGAGCAAGAAAAACTCAACACATGGTGTGCAAGGGATGCATTGGCAAGGTCCTATTTACTCAACTCTATATCTGACTTTCTTTTACCTCATATCAGAAATTTTAAGACTTCCCAAGAGACTTGGGAAACCTTGTCATCATATTTTTCCTCTAATGCAAGGGCTAGGAAAAATCAGTTGTGGATTGAATTCACAACACTAAGGAAGCAACCTAAGCAAGCTGTTTCAGAATTTGTGACCGAGATCAAAGATGTTGCAGATCACTTAGCAAGCATAGGAGAAGAAATTGAAGAAGAACAAATTGTAAGGCAGGTAATTAATGGAATCAAGGATGATGACAAGTGGGAAAGCTTGACCACTGCAATGGATCTCTACATGGACATGCACACTCCAGATCTTACAACTCTTGTGGGCCAACTATTCACAAATGAAGCAAAGCTTACCAAGAGTGGAGATACTACCAAAGGTAACAACTCTTCTGCCCTATACACTGATAAGAAATCTAAGGATAAAGGCAAGAGTAAGAAGGTGGAAGATGAATGCTCTACCTCCCAAGCCAACAATGCAGGAAGAGGTAGATCTTCAAGAGGTAGGGGCAGAGGAGGTAAGCAAGGTAGGGGGAGACCCTATAACTCATCACCATGTAACATTTGTGAATTGTCAAACCACACCACACATGAGTGTTACAGGAATTACAAAAATCAGAGAGGAAGAGGCTACCAAAGAGGTGGATACTCTTAGTCTAGAGGAAGGTTCAACCATCACCAAGGCCAAAACAACAATTATAACAACAACTACAACAACAATTACAATAGCAACTACCAAGGAGGATTCAGAAACAGAAAGGACTACAGCAACTATACAGAGGACAGAGGCATCAAAAGGGAAATAAACACAAGGTACTCTCCTGAACAGAATGGGGTAGCTGAAAGAAGAAACAGGTTAATAGTTGAGACAGCTAGATCTATGCTTAATGAGAAGAAATTACCTAACTATCTATGGGCAGAGAGTGTCTTTGCCACCTATCTCATAAAAAGGTTACCATCAAAGTCACTTGATGGTATGACACCATATGAAGCATGGCATGGTAAGAGACCATCATTGGATCACTGCAAAATTTTTGGATGTGTAGCATATGTACACATTCCTTCACAGGTAAGAGGAAAGCTAGATACAAAGGCTGAAATATGTATTTTCATTGGATATGATTTAAATCAAGAACGTTACAGGTTTTATAACCCTACCAACAACAGACTTATGGTAAGCAGAGATGTGATCTTTGATGAGAATGATTCTTGGTATGAGAATGAATGCAGGAAGGTCAAACTACCCTATGATTTGGAAGAGGAATTTCCAAAACTTACAAAGGAGGAACCAACTCAGAAAGAAGACTCAAGTTCAGATGATGAAGATACAATCAACCTTGAAGAGTTCAAGGCATGGAAGTCCAAAGGCAAAATGAAGATGAAGAAGCTTGAGGACATACCAGAATCTTCAACTCAATCAATCAGAAGGTCTCAAAGAGAGAGCAAAAAACCTATCAGATATGGGTATGATACATCTCTTGTTACTAAACATTCAATTTATCTTGCAAAGGATTTGCTAAATGAAGAACCAGGATCATATGAAGAAGCAATCACAAAATCAGAATGGAAGGAAGCTATGGATGAGGAGATTGAAGCACTCAAGGAGAGTGATACATGGGAGTTAGTACCCAAGAAGGACTCCATGAAGGTAATAGGATCCAGATGGATCTATAAATTGAAAAGAAATCCTGATGGAACAATTAACAGGTACAAGGCCAGATTAGTAGCCAAGGGTTTTGCACAAACCCAAGGCATTGACTATGAAGAAACATTTTCTCCTGTGGCCAAGATGCCAACAATCAGAGTGTTGGTGAGTGCGGCTGCATCAAAGAATTGGAACATGTACCAATTGGACTTCTTGAATGGATAGATTTCAGAAGAGGTTTAATTGTCACAACCGTCTGGCTATGAAGACCCTAAGAAGGTAACTTATGTTTCCAAATTAAAGAAGGCTTTATATGGATTGAAGCAGGCACCTAGGGCATGGAATTACAGGCTAACTACATACCTCCAAGACCAAGGTTTTGTCATGAGTAAGGCTGACACTTCTCTATTCATTAAGAGAAGTAATTCATAGGTAATCTATCTCTGTGTTTATGTTGATGACATCATCATTACAAGCAATGATGTAAATGGAATCAGACGCATCAAAAGCCAGATGATGAAGGAATTCAAGATCAATAGTCTTGGATTATTGAAGCATTTCTTGGGACTTGAATTAGTTTACACTAATTCAGGAATATACATTACTCAAAAGAAGTATGTGCAGGACATGTTGAAGAAATTTAACTTGCAGGATGCTAAAGCAGCAAGCACTCCAATGGAGGTGAACTTAAAGCTAAGTGCCCATGAAGGTGATGAAGTCCAAGACATTATAGGTGATCAAAGTATGGTAGGTAGCTTGAACTATGCTACCTTAACTAGAATTGACATTGCATATGGAGTTAGTGTGCTAAGTCAATTTATACACAAGCCAAGGATACCTAACTTAGAGGCTGCCAAAAGAATCTTGAAGTACCTCAAGGGTACACAGAACCATGGTTTGTACTTTCCTTACACTTCAGATATTGACATAAAAGTTTATTCAGATGCAGATTGGGCAGGATGCAAGGATGATAGGAGAAGCACTTCAGGATACATTTCTTTTGCAGGTGACAAACCAATTTCATGGTCTGCAAAGAAGCAACCAACTGTTGCATTGTCTTCTACAGAAGCAGAGTATACAGCGCTAGCTAATGCCACTCAAGAAGCAATTTGGATTAAGCCTTTGTATTCAGAATATGGCTTATATACTAGGCCTCCAATTATCTTTGGAGATAATACAAGTTCTCTTCACCTTGCAGCTAATCCTATCTATCATGCCAGGACCAAACACATAGAAGTTCATTATCATTATGTGAGAGAGAAGTTGCTAAGCAAGGACATTCAGTTGACCTATGTGTCAACCAACATGCAATGTGCAGATTTGCTGAGTAAAGCTTTGGATGGAATCAAACTTTGCAGTTTCAAATCTATGATTGGATTGCAGGATGTACTTGAAGATTGAAGATGAAGACTTAAGCCAAAATGTTTGGCTTGAGGGGGAGCTGTTGGTGTAAACACAAGCCTAGAAATTTGACTTGGAAGACATCATGAAGACTCCACATGCATGAAGAACCATAGGAGCATATGCCAGTGGTTTATTACCACCTTACCTCATTCTAAAAGTCTAATTTGAGTTAGAATATTTTGTAATCACCTACCTAAGTGATTCATTAAAAAGTAGATCACTTGATTGAGAGAGTATCTCCAAACTTTTAGATGCTTGATCATAGGAAGCCAAAGATTTGAATTTGAATTCAAATCCTAAGTCATTTCCTATAAAATTGGATGTGAAAAAGTCGCGGGTAGATCACTCCATTCCTGAGGCTCATTCTGTTGAGCTTGAGTGTGTGTAAGGACTATACCATAGCCTACACCTCTCTACACCATTTGGCAATGCTAGACATGTCAATGGGAGTGTACACAATCGTTAGTCAATAGATACATTAACATCATTGATCTTTGTATTCACTGCTTGTCTACTCCAAAGTCTGTTAACTTGGCAAGGGCATATCTCGGTCAATACTACTTCACATTCAGTGATTCAAAACTTGTTGGATTCAACTCAATATCATCTACATGCTGACAAAGTTTGAGGTGATTTCATTCAGCCAATTCAGAGAAATCCTCGTCGAGGTGCTCACTGGTCTATATGTGCTACAGTCCTAAAAAGTTGGGGGTATAACTAATTTTGCTAAATCAATTTCTCTAAGTATAGTTTATCATTTTACATCATTCCACTTGCAAATGTTATCTTACTAAGCTAATTGAATACCCGTAGAAGGAATTTTATCAAATGCTACTGTGCTGGTCACACTGAGCATGAAATTGAGCAGGTGTCAAGACCAAAATAGAAGGTTTTCTTGACGTTGTTACTTCCAACGTTATTTGTTTTGATTCAATCATTGTACACATCATTTCCAAAGGACATAGGCTATTTCTTGGTGTCATTGGGAAGCTAAGGAAGTCTACTAATCAAGTCTGAAGCAAAAGAGGGCTGGTACAAAGCATGTTTTAGCAGCACCTACTCAATCTCTTGGATCATCCATCCATTTTTCCCAACAGTGGTATCAGAGCAAATAAGGTAAAATGGGAGATGGTTTTCCTTCATTTATTGACAAATTGGACAGGAACAACTATCAAGCATGGTCTCTAAGGATGAAGACCTACTTACAAGGAAGGAGTCTCTATGGATACATCTCAGGAGATGAGGAATTGCCCTCATTCAAAGCAAGAGGTTTGCCAACCAAGGAGGAGCAAGAAAAACTCAACACATGGTGTGCAAGGGATGCATTGGCAAGGTCCTATTTACTCAACTCTATATCTGACTTTCTTTTACCTCATATCAAAAATTGTAAGACTTCCCAAAATACTTGGGAAACCTTGTCATCATATTTTTCCTCTAATACAAGGGCTAGGAAAAATCAGTTGTGGATTGAATTCACAACACTAAGGAAGCAACCTAAGCAAGTTGTTTCAGAATTTGTGACCAAGATCAAAGATGTTGCAGATCAGTTACCAAGCATAGAAGAAGAAATTGAAGAAGAACAAATTGTAAGGCAGGTAATTAATGGAATCAAGGCTGATGACAAGTGTGAAAGCTTCACCACTGCAATGGATCTCTACATAGGCATGCACACTCCAGATCTTACAACTCTCATGGGCCAACTATTCACACATGAAGCAAAGCTTACCAAGAGTGGAGATACTACCAAAGGTAACAACTCTTCTGCCCTATACACTGATAAGAAATCTAAGGATAAATGCAAGAGTAAGAAGGTGGAAGATGAATGCTCTACCTCCGAAGCCAACTATGCAGGGAGAGGTAGATCTTCAAAATGTAGGGGCAGAGGAGGTAAGCAAGGTAGGGGGAGACCCTATAACTCATCACCATGTAACATTTGTGGTTTGTCAAACCACACCACAAATGAGTGTTACAGGAATTACAAATATTAGAGAGGAAGAGGCTACCAAAGAGGTGGATACTCTCAGTCTGAAGGAAGGTTCAACCATCACAAGGGCCACAACAACAATTATAACAACAACTACAACAACAATTACAATGGCAACTACCAAGGAGGATTCAGAAACAGAAAGGACTACAACAACTATACAAAGGAGCAGGATGACTCTCTCTTGATCATGAACATGACTTCAAATTCAGGTACAAATGATGATCACCTATTTTATATTGATTCAGGGTGTTCAAATCATGTGGCTGGTAATGTGGCACTACTCTCTGATCTTGAGGAACCAAAAGGTAAACACCAAGTCAAAATAGGTGATGATACAAAGCATTCTGTAGTTAAAGTTGGAAATGTGAAAACTTGTGATGGTAATCAGAATTTGTTGAGCAGAGTAATTTATGTACCTACAATCACAAAGAACTTAACGAGTGTTGGTCAGATTGTAGAGAAAGGGTTGCAGGTCATATTCAATCAGTATGGAGCATTTGTGGAGGACCCAAGACATGGATTCAAAAGGATAGCTAAAGGAGAAAAATCAGGTAGACTTTTCACTTTTGAATTGGAAGATACAAAGAACATTGCATTATACAGTTATAAAGATCAAACACTTTCAGAGCTTGAGATTTGGCACAAGAGATTAGGGCACATAGGAGAAAGGACCTTGAAGCAAATGTGCAGGGACCAATGTGTGCTTGGGATACCTAATGTATCCAAGCAACATATGATTTACAAGTGTGGTGCTTGTCAATTTGGTAAGTCTCACAGGTTACCCTTTTCCAAGAAAGGATATATGCATGAAGACTATCTAGAGCTTGTACACACAGATGTATGGGGACCTAGCAAAGACCCCTCAGTCTCAGGTTCAAGGTACTATGTGTCTTTTATTGATGACTATAGCAGATGGACTGTATTATACTTTATGAAGCACAAGGCTGAAGTATTTAATTGTTTTAAGAAATATCTTGCATTAGTTGAAAATCAGACAGGAAGGAATTTAAAGAGGCTAAGGTCAGATGGAGGAGGTGAGTACTTCTCGAATGAATTTGAGGTCTTCTTGCAGGACAGAGGCATCAAAAGGGAAATAACCACAAGGTACTCTCCTGAACAGAATGGGGTAGCTAAAAGAAGAAATAGGTTAATAGTTGAGATAGCTAGATCTATGCTTAATGAGAAGAAATTACCTAACTATCTATGGGCAGAGAGTGTCTCTACTGCCACCTATCTCATAAAGAAGTTACCATCAAAGTCACTTGATGGTATGACACCATATGAAGCATGGCATGATAAGAGACCATCATTGGTTCACTGCAAAATTTTGGATGTGTAGCATATGTACACATTCCTTCACATGTAAGAGGAAAGCTAGATCCAAAAGCTAAAAAATATATTTTTATTGGATATGATTTAAATAAAAAACGTTACAGGTTTTATAACCCTACCAACAAGGGATTTATGGTAAGCAGAGATGTGATCTTTGATGAGAATGATTCTTGGTATGAGAATGAATGCAGGAAGGTCAAACTACCCTATGATTTGGGAGAGGATTTTCCAAAACTTACAAAGTAGGAACCAACTCAGAAAGAAGACTCAAGTTTAGATGATGAAGATACAATCAAACTTGAAGAGTTCAAGGCATGGAAGTCCAAAGGCAAAATGAAGATGAAGAAGCTTGAGGACATACCAAAATCTTCAACTCAATCAATCAGAAGGTCTCAAAGAGAGAACAAAAAACCTATCAGATATGGGTATGATACATCTCTTGTTACTAAACATTCAATTTATCTTGCAAAGTATTTGCTAAATGAAGAACCAGGATCATATGAAGAAGCAATCACAAAATCAGAATGGAAGGAAGCTATGGATGAGGAGATTGAAGCACTCAAGGAGAGTGATACATTGGAGTTAGTACCCAAGAAGGACTCCATGAAGGTAATAGGATCCAGATGGATCTATAAATTGAAAAGAAATCCTGATGGCACAATTAACAGGTACAAAGCCAGATTAGTAGCCAAGGGTTTTGCACAAACCCAAGGCATTGACTATGAAGAAACATTTTCTCCTGTGGCCAAGATGCCAACAATCAGAGTGTTGGTGAGTGTGGCTACATCAAAGAATTGGAACATGTACCAATTGGATGTCAAGAATGCTTTCTTGAATGGATGGATTTTAGAAGAGGTTTATAGGTCACAACCTCCTGGATATGAAGACCCTAAGAAGGTAACTTATGTTTGCAAATTAAAGAAGGCTTTATATGGATTGAAGCAGGCACCTAGGGCATGGAATTACAGGCTAACTACATACCTCCAAGATCAAGGTTTTGTAATGAGTAAGGCTAACACTTCTCTATTCATTAAGAGAAGTAATTCATAGGTAATCTATCTTTGTGTTTATGTTGATGACATCATCATTACAAGCAATGATGTAAATGGAATCAGAAGCATCAAAAGCCAGATGATGAAGGAATTCAAGATCAATGATCTTGGATTATTGAAGTATTTTTTGGGACTTGAATTAGTTTACACTAATTCAGGAATATACATTACTCAGAAGAAGTATGTGCAGGACATGTTGAAGAAATTTCACTTGCAGGATGCTAAAGCAGCAAGCACTCCAATGGAGGTGAACTTAAAGCTAAGTGCCCATGAAGGTGATGAAGTCCAAGACATTACAGGTTATCAAAGTATGGTAGGTAGCTTGAACTATGCTATCTTCACTAGAATTGACATTGCATATGGAGTTAGTGTGCTAAGTCAATTTATGCACAAGCCAAGGATACCTCACTTAGAGGCTGCCAAAAGAATCTTGAAGTATCTCAAGGGTACACAGAACCATGGTTTGTACTTTCCTTACACTTCAGATATTGACATAAAAGTTTATTCAGATGCAGATTCAGCATGATGCAAGGATGATAGGAGAAGCACTTCAGGATACATTTCTTTTGCAGGTGCCAAACCAATTTCATGGTGTGCAAAGAAGCAACCAACTGTTGCATTGTCTTCTAGAGAAGCAGAGTATAGAGGGCTAGCTAATGCCACTCAAGAAGCAATTTGGATTAAGCTTTTGTATTCAGAATTGGGCTTATATACTAGGCCTCCAATTATCTTTGGAGATAATACAAGTTCTCTTCACCTTGCAGCTAATCCTATCTATCATGCCAGGACCAAACACATAGAAGTTCATTATCATTATGTGAGAGAGAAGTTGCTAAGCAAGGACATTCAGTTGACCTATGTGTCAACCAACATGCAATGTGCAGATTTGCTGAGTAAAGCTTTGGATGGCATCAAACTTTGCTGGTTCAAATCTATGATTGGATTGCAGGATGTACTTGAAGATTGAAGATGAAGACTTAAGCCAAAATGTTTGGCTTGAGGGGGAGCTGTTGGTGTAAATCACAAGCCTACACATTTGGCTTGGAAGACATCATGAAGACTCCACATGCATGAAGAACCATAAGAACATATGCTAGTGGTTTATTACCACCTTACCTCATTCTAAAAGTCTAATTTGACTTAGAATCTTTTGTAATCACCTACCTAAGTGATTCGTGGAAAAGTAGATCACTTGATTGAGAGACTATCTCCAAACTTTTAGATGCTTGATCATAGGAAGTCGAAGATTTGAATTTGAATTCAAATCCTAAGTCATTTCCTATAAAATTGGATGTGAAAAAGTCGCGGGTAGATCACTCCATTCTTGAGGCTCATTCTGTTGAGCTTGAGTGTGTGTAAGGACTATACCATAGCCTACACCTCTCTACACCATTTGGCAATGCTAGACATGTCAATGGGATTGTACACAATTGTTAATCAATAGATACATTTACATCATTCATCTTTGTATTCACTGCTTGTCTACTCCAAAGTCCGTTAACTTGTCAAGGGCATATCTCTGTCAATACTACTCCAAATTCAATGATTCAAAGCTTGTTGGATTCAGCTCAAAGTCATCTACATGCTGACAAAGTTGGAAGTGATTTAATTTAGTCAATTCAGAGAAATCGTCGTCGAGGTGCTCACTGGTCTATCTCTGCTACAGTCCTAAAAAGTCGGGGGTATAGCTAATTTTGCTAAATCAATTTCTCTGAGTATAGTTTGTCATTTTACATCATTCCACTTGCAAATGTTAGCTTACTAAGCTAATTGAATACACCTAGAAGGAATTTTATCAATTGCTATTGTGCTGGTCACACTGAGCAAAACATTGAGCAGGTGTCAAGACCAAAATAGAAGGTTTTCTTGACTTTGTGACTTCCAAAGTTATCTGTTTTGATTCAATCATTGCACACATCATTTACAAAGGACATAGGCTATTTCTTGGTGTCATTGGGAAGCTAAGGAAGTTTACTAATCAAGTGTGAAGCTAAAGAGGGCTGGTACAAAGCAGGTTTTAGCAGTACCTATTCAATTTCTTGGATCATCCATCCATTTTTCCCAACAATACTCGGTTAACCAGTGCACAGCTTCATTAACCAAAGTTGACTGGAACAGAATGGCTTATAAGCAGGTCTGTTGAGTAATTCAAAACTTCATAATTAATTTCAAATGTTCACACATGTGCATCGGGATCATCTCCCAAAAAACCTCCAAATTTTTTGTATGTGACTCAGACTGGCACCAAACGCGGTGGACTCATCTGTTGCTGATGTTGTTGTTGTTGCTGCTACTGTTGTTGTTGCTGCTACTGTGAGCTACTCATGTTGCTTGAATTTTGGGGAAGTATTTCTTGATTTTTTCGGTCCGAAGGTATCTCTGAACCGATTACTTAGCTCAAAATCTGACAGCCCCTTCTCAACTTTAGTGTCGAATTTGGCTGAACTTGCACCAAAAAATGCTGAATGCAGTAAATTCCCATCAAACACTACCATATTCTCACCGAATAATGCTCAACTATCACTGACAATCATCGAATTGTCATCGGATAATGCTAAACTATCATCAAAAATCACTGAATTGTCATCGGATAATATTGAACTGTCATAAAAAATCACTGAATTGTCACCGGATAATGCTGAACTATCACCACATTGCACCGAAGTACAACCAAAAACTAACGTACTATCTTTAGAATGTACCGGACTATCACCAAAATGCACTAGATTACCTCCGTAAGCTACCGAAATGCTTCTGCACAGCACCGAACTGCCACCAGAAATTCCACTGGCTTGTTGGACTGGACCTTCCGCAACTGAACCTCATTGTTCTACACTTCTACCACCAGAGGGTGTTCCTAACAAACTCAAAATTGCCCATGGATGTTGATCACTTTGGTATTTGGGATAAGATTCGTCTGAACGTGTTATCGGCATATATCAAAGGATTCTTCTTCGAACCTTAACCTTTTCTTCAATTGGCTACTCCATTTCCCACAGACGGCGCTAGTGTTAAATTTATATTATATTGAAGTACAGTATTTCTACTTACTGGGTTCTTGGGATGGTTAGAGGTCTGTAAAATAGAGGCCCTATTTTGTACTTTCGCAATCTACTAATTCACTGTATGCTACTACACCGACTTAACGTTTTTGAATTAAACTATCTATCAACTACTTCTTTGTTTTGTGCCTTACAACTTCTTCACCGCAATAATGTATAACACACAACTTCGTCACTTTACTGTAATATCGTCTTAACTTAACACTTCAATAGAGACTGAAATAGTTACTGAACTTGATTAACAGAGTTACAGAATACACCAAGATGTAGACAATGCACCACACTTCAACTTCAGGCGCTCGCCCAGACCAACAGTCCGGCATCATCTCTTGTTGTCTCATGCACGCTCCTTTCGTTAATCAACAAGGTGTACAACATTTTCGCTACGCCCTTTCGGTATGCATGTGACTTGTTCAAAAGTACATTTCTATGCTAAATATGGTAATTCCATTCCGGTGGCTCACATCATGAATCCTTGATCTTGAAGGTATGTAGTTAACCTATGGTTCCATGCCCTAGGTGCCTAATTCAAACCATAAAGATGTTTGTTCAATTTGCACACATAAGTTACCTTGCTTGGGTCTTCATAGCCAAGAGGTTGAGCCATGTAAACCTCCTCTGAAATCCAACCATTGAGAAAATCATTTTCACATCCAAGTGATACATATTCCAATTCCTATATGCATCCACACTTATATGGGGTCATCCCATCAGGTGATTTGGATGGAAACCTGCCAATAACATAAGTGGTAGTAGATACGTTTTTTGCCCACAAATAATTAGGTAATTTCTTTTTATTAAGCATTGATCTAGCTGCTTCCATAATCAACCTGTTTCTTCTCTCTACTACGCCATTCTGCTCAGGAATATATCTTGTAGTAATCTCCCTCGTGATACCTTTGTTGTGAAAAAATGCATCAAATTCATTGGAGAAGTACTCACCTCCTCCATTTGACCTTATCATCTTTATACTTCTTCGTGTTTGATTTTCCACAAGTGCAAGATAATTCTTGAAGCAACTGAACACTTTATCTTCATGTTTCATAAAGTACAAGATATTCAACCTATTGAAATCATCAATGAATGACATATAATACCTTGAGCCTGAAATTGAAGGGTTCTTGGTCCCCACACATCACTGTGGACAAGTTCCAAATAGTACGTAGCCTTTCTTTGTAAAAGGTAACCTATGTGATTTACCAAACTGACAAGCACCACATTTATAGATCATATGTTGCTTGGATACATTAGTATCCCAAGCACACATTGATCTCTACATATTTGCTTCAAGATTCTCTCACCAATATGCCCTAAGTGTTTATGCCAAATCTCAAGCTCAAACAATGTTTGATCCTTGTAATTATAAAGTGTAATGTTTCTAGTGTCCTCAAGCTCAAATGTAAATAATCTACATGTTTCTTCTCCCTTGGCAATTCTCTTGAATCCATGTTGGGGGTCCTCCACAAAAGCTCCATATTTGTTGAACCTAATCGGCAATCCTTTTTCCACTATCTGTCCAACACTCATCAAACTCCTGGTGATTGTAGGTACATAAAGAACCCTGCTCAACAAATTTCTAATCCTATCAGAGGTTTTGACATTTCCTACCTTGACTACTAAATGCTTGGTGTCATCACCTGTTTGTACTTGGTGCTTTCCCTTGGGTTCCTCAAGATCAGAAAGAAGAGTTACATTGCCTGCTACATGATTTGAACAACGCGAGTCAATATAGAAGAGGTGCTCATCATTCATACCTTGTTTTGAAGTCATATTCATAATAAGAAGAGAATCATCTTGATCCTCTGTATAATTGTTGAAGTCCTTTCTTGATTTGTATCCTCCTTGATAATTGTTGTTGTAGTTGTTGTTATAACCATGGTTGTAGCCTTGATTATGGTTGAATCTTCCTCTTGATTGTGAGTATCCACCTCTTTGATATCCTCTTCCTCTCTAATTCTTTAAGTTCCTATAGCACTCATCTATAGTGTGATTAGACAATCCACATATGTTGCATGGGTAAGATTTGAAGGGTCTCCCCCTACCTTGCTTACCTCCTCTGCTCCTTCCTCTTGAGTTCCTACCTCTCCCTGCATAGTTAGCTTAAGAAGTAGTACCTCCATCCTCTACTTTCTTGTTGTTCCCTTTATCTTTAGTCTTTCCTTATTTTGTGCATAGGGCAGAAGAGTTGTTACTGCTTGATGGTTCTCCATTTTTGTTGAGCTCGGCGTCATGGGTAAAAAGTTGTCCCATGAGTGTGGTAAGGTCTAGAATCTGCATGTCTATGTAAAGGTCCATAGCAGTTGTGAAGGTTTCCCACCTATCATCTGCCTTGATGCCATTGATTATTTGTCTCACTATTTGCTCCTCTTCAATCTCCTCTCCTATGCTTGCCAATTGATAAGCCACATCTTTGACATTGGTCACAAACTTTGAAACATTCTGCTTGGGTTGATTCATTTGACTAGTAAACTCAATCCACAATTGATTTTTTCTAGCTCTTGTATTGGAAGAAAAGTATGAAAACAATGTATCCCAAGTCTCTTGGGAAGTTTTATAATTCCTAATGTGTGGAAGAAGGAACCATGACCTAATGTGTGGAAGAAATAGAGTTAATTAAATATGACCTTGCTAAAGCATCTTTGGCACACCATGAGTTGAGTCTTTCAAGTTCTTCTCTTGTAGGTTGTCCTTTGCTTATGAAAATGGGCATCTCCTCATCTCTTGATATGTATCCATAGAGACTCCTTCCTTGTAAATATTTCTTCTTCCTCAAGGACCATGTTGGATAGTTATTCCTATCCAATTTATCAATAAAATAAGGGAAACCATCTCCCATTTTACCTCAACTTGATCTGATACCAGTCTTGGAAGAGATGGATGGATACCTCAAGGAAGTGAGGTGGTACTGCCAAAACCTGCTTTGTACCTACCCTATTTCACTTTAGGGTTATGTAGTAGACCCTCTTAGCTTGCAAATGACACCAAATAAGCAGCTATGTACTTTGGAGTTGATGCTTCAAACAATTAGATCAAAACAGATAACTTTGCAAATAGCTAGTAACTCAAAACTTGCTATTTTTGTCTTGATACCTACTGGATATTTTGCTTAGTGCTCAAAGTACAGTAGCAATTGGTAAAAAACCTTTTGAGGGTATCTAATTATTGTAGATAGCTAATGCTTACAAGTAAAATCACTTAAAATGATGAACCATACACTGACCAATCACTTTAGCAAGTAGATGCTTACCCCCGACTTTTTAGGGACTAAGTAGAGAATGACAAAAGAGCACTTCGACATGGATTTCTCCAAATTGGCTGCATTAATAAACTTGAAATTTCTATACGTTAAAGAAGACTTTGAGTGGATTCCAAAAAGCTATAGAATAGGAAAAATGATGGACACATCACTCAGATATAGTCATGCAAAGTTCACTATTCTGAGTAGACATAGCAGAGAAGTCAACAGAGATACTAAATGATATATATGTATTATGGCACATGATTTTACAAGATCATTGGCTCTACGATAATGCCAAATGATAGTGAGATGAGTACTAATAGTGTATGCTTCTCAATCTCTACAAATGATCAAAAAAATGAGCTCCTAGAAGAGGCATACAACCCATGAGATTTACAAGCTCTTTTATAAGTTCTTTTTCTTCCAATTTGAATTCGAAATTCAAATGAGGCTCCACCTAAAAATGTTCCTCTAAGTTAGGAGTGTTTCTGCCAAATCATATTGGTAGCTTTTATCTCTCATAACGTCATGAGATGTATGGAGTCACAAGATTCTCTCAAGATCAAAAAACTTTTACAAGTGGTAAATGTCCAAGTATTACAAGCAATGGTTCATGTGGCTCATCACATGCCTTCTCATCTAATCTTTTAATTAAGCCAAATGTGAAGGCTTGGATTTGCACCAACAAAGTCTCCTCTTCATCTTCTTCTTTCTTCTTGCCTTTCAACTTCTTGTTCTTCTTATCTACATAGAGAGCACTAGTTGAATTACCATGATAGGAGTTACCTTGCTTAATGCTATTCTTGGCCTCATGATTGAAGAGTTGTACAAGAAAGATGTTGATGTCTAGAATTTGCACATTCATGATGAGATCATAAGCTCTGGTCAAAGAATTCCATTGCTTATCACTTCTAATCCCATTGGGAATTTGCATCATGATGGCCTCTTCTTCAATCAGCTCTCCAATGCATGCTAACTGATCCATGACCTCCTTGACCTTGGTAACAAACTCTATGATGGTTTTCTTAGGTGTCTTCTTAATTTCGTTGAAATGGTTCCAAAGATGATTCTTTCTTGCTTTGGTACTAGCAAAAAAAAAAGTCTCTAGGGCATCCCAAGTCTCTTGACATGTCTTGCATCCTCTAATATGTGGTAATAGAAAGTCAAAGATAGATTTTAGTATGTACAGCCTTGCTTCAGCATCCCTTGCACACCAAAGTGTGAACTTACCTATCTCCTCTTGTGTAGGTCCTCCTTTGGATCTTGGAATAGGCATAGCTTCATCACCTGCTAGAATTCTATAAAGATTTATACCTTGCAATTAGTCCTCCATTCTGATTTTCCAAGCTGCATAGTTGTGTTGATCAAGCTTCTCAATCATTGAGGGAAAGCCATCACCCATCTTGATCTAGCTCTCATACCACTGAAAAAACTTGGAGAAGCTTGTAGGAGGTAGAAATGTGAGTTGCGAAGCTACGAAGTTCGATCCTGCCAACCGGCACAAGACCATCCCTTGAGTTTATGGAGACTCAAATAGACCATGCGATAAGTGCAATAAAATGCACTATGTACTTTGGAGCATCAAGGAGAAACAATCAATACAAAACAGATAGGTTTGCGCATTAACGCAAAAAACTTACTATCTTTGGATGAGATAATCAACTTCAAATGCTGATAGCAGCAAATATGATTACAATTAGAAAAACTCCTTTTGGATGAGTGCTACATGTAGGGTTGAGTGGATATAATGCACAAGATTACAAGAAATAAGCAAAATATGCTTTTGGAATGATCCTGACACTCAATAGTGGTATCTCCTATTTTTCAGGAATGCGTAGAGATAGACCCTGAGTTCGAAAAGACTAAGATTTATCCCAATTTACTAAAACAATTGCTTTGAAAATTTATACACAAAAACTAGAAAAATAAACTTTATACCTTTCAAATGCGTTCTCGTTTATCGAATTCGGAGCTCTATTGAGAGAGCAATAGCCTCTGCAAGCTTACCGTTGTTGAAGAAGATGATGTAGAAAAATTAAGGAGCAAGAAAATGATGGCCACAATTGTATGTATATTGCTTTCATGTAACGTACAAGTGATTTGAAGTCTTCATATAGACTTTTGAAGTGCTCCACGACTCCTACAAGTGGATTTCAAATTCAAGTGAAGGTGGGACTAGTTATTGGATGGAATCAATTCACTTTCCTACAATCTAGGAAAAGTGATGATCTAGTTTGACCTACTTTTAGGTGATTGATTGATTCATTGATTGCAACTCAACCACCTCAATTTGGTGGAATTTTACATGCTACTTTTACATTTGTAAAGCTCTAGGCTTTCACAATTGCAAATCATCCATAAAAAATCTTTCAAAAAAATTCAATAAATGAGCATAGCTAAAAAATCTTTCAAAAAAATTCAATGGATATTTTGGCATAATCTGAACCATAGCTTCTTTTATGTAGATCAAATCCACCTCAAGCAATTATAAGCTTGATTTTCCAACACTGCTCATAGTCCTAATCGGAAGCATATTACTGATTTTAATGTTGATTTGTTGGAAGGGATGGATGGACACCTCAAAGAAGTGAGGTGGTACTACCAAAACTTTCTTTGTACCTACCCTAATGCACTTCAAAGTTTGATAGTAGGCCCTTTTATCTTGCAAATGACACTAAGAAAGTACCTTTGTACTTTAGAGTTGATTCTTGAAAAATTTGAATCAAAACAGAGTACTTCATGAATAGCTAGTGTCACAAAACTTGCTATTTTAGTCCATACACTTGTTGGTTCTTTTGCTCAGTCCATACACCTAAGGGAATTCGATTAGCTTAGATAGCTAATGATTGCAAGAGGAATCATCTCAAATCATTGATTATGCAATGAGAAATAAGTTTGGCAATCCAAAGCTTACCTTTGGTTTTTTAGGGACTAACCAGTAGATGACCAGTGAGCACTTCAACGATGGTTTCTCCGAGATGGCTGAACCAAATGCTTTGCAATTTTGAGAGAACAAAGTATACTTCAAGATGGTTCCAGAAAGCTATAGCTCATGCAAAATATTTGAGAATTCACTGAGATATGACAAGAGAAAGTTCACTATTCTGAGTAGTCATAGTAGAGAAGTAGATAGAGATGTTCAATCATCTATATGTATTATAAAACATGGTTGTACAAGCGCATTAGCGTAAAAATGATGCTCAATGATGATGATGGATTGAGTAAGCTACTCACGTCCTACAAATGATCAAAAAGAGAACTCTCAATGAGGCACACTATCCGCAAGTCTTTTTACAAGCCTTTTTATAAGAAGTTTTCTTTCAAGTTTGAATTTTGAATTTCAAATTTGGCTCCAACTAAAAGTGACTCCTTTGATTTAGGATTTATTCCATCAAATGAGATTCGTAGCTCCTAATTCTCCTAACTCCATGAGATATAAGGTTTTACAAGATTCGCTCAAGGTATAAACCTTTTACAATGTTAGATGATCAAGTAATTACAAGGTATGATTCATATGAATCATCAAATGCTTCCACATATAGTCTTCCATGCAAAGCCAAATGTGAACGCATGGATATTTGCACCAATAGCTCCCCCCAAAACAAACATCTTGGCTTGCATTGCATCATTAGTGTTCATGAATATCTTGTAATCCAATCATGGTTTTAAATCTGCAAAGTTTAGTACCATCAAGTGCTTTGGTTAACAGATCAACACATTGCATATTTGTAGATACATTTGCCAGTTGAGTCTCTTTGCTCAAGAGTTTCTCTCTAACATAGTGATAGTGCACTTCTATATGCTTTGTTCTTGCATGATAAATGGGAGTGGCTACAATATGCAAAGAACTAGTGTTATCAACAAAGATCATAGGTGAATGAGTGTGAAGTCCCAAATCTGAGTAGAGCAATCTGATCCAAATAGCTTCTTGTGTAGCATTTGCTAATCCCCTGTATTCAGCCTCTATTGAAGATAGAGCAACAATAGGTTGCTTCTTGGAAGACCATGAGATGGGATTATCACATGCAAAAGATAAATATCCAGAAGTTTTGAGATATCAAGCTCAACATGTGATGATCCAGGATGACACGTATCAGTTTTTCGTTTCTTTGACATGTATAGTGGTCACACCGGTATATGTCAGGGATACTTCATTGAGTTGTACTAGATTTATCTACGGAGAGTGATGGCACATTTGTTTCTTGCCAGCTCACTCATTTGTGGACATTAGGTTTTTCCTTATGTACTGATCTTTATATATTGCACTCGTTGTATTCTTAGTTTTAGATCATTCTTGTACATTCCTTTTTATGTAAAATTCTTCCTTGCCTCAATCTGAGTGTGTGCTTCTCTTTGATTGTGAGAGTGTGTGTGTGAGCTCTCTTCCTTATCTCCTTCCTCATGACATGGTATCAGAGCCAGGGTGGCTGTAGAGAGCTCGTGGAGCAGGCGACGGTGAAGAGTGCGCGACAAGGCATGGAGAAAATGTGATTCACAAACCACCTCCATTTGCTATGAAAATCAGCCTGAAGGTAGAAGACCTCAAAATATTGTCATGAGTTATCCATTTAGGATCACTAGTTTTTGTCAGATCAGAGTTTTGGAGCGATCTAGACCTCCATTTAGAGCTCGGAAGGTGCGGCCCATAGAAAAACCAGGTCAGTTTCAAAAACTGTAACTTGCAGTGTCTTCGGCAACACTTATATATTCCAGATCCAGAATTTCAAGCAATTCTGTGTATTGTCACATCATAGTGCGATAGTGTTCAAGCAGAAGTGTTGCTTGTAGTGTTTTGTAGTGTTGAGAATTGCTGCAAAAATGGCAAATGTAGATGGAATGAGTCAGCTTATGAGCAATAAGCTAGACAAGAACAACTTCCATGCTTGGAGATTCAGAATGACCAATTTTTTGATGGGAAAAGGCTACTGGAAGTACATCGAAGGAGAGAACAAAAATGCTTTGCAATTACCAGAGAGGAACCGAACTGCAAATCAATTAAGAGCATATGAGGAATGGAATCAAGGAGCACGAAAGGTAATGTACTAGCTATTTGTTAGCATATAAGATAGTATGATTGGACACATACAGGATGCCAAGACTCTAAGAGAGGCTTGGAACAGTTTGGTCACATTGTATGAGACCAATACAAAGGCACGAAAATTACAACTCAAGAACGAGCTGCATACATTGGGGAAGAAGAGCATGTTCACTAAGTGAATACACCCTGAAAACCAAAAGCATATGTGAGTCACTTGCATCTATTGGAGTGATTGTAGATGATGATGATGATAAGGTGGAAGTGTGCCTTTGTGGTTTAGGAGCTACATATAAGCAGTTCAGAACTTCTATACAAACCAAGGAAAATATTCTGAATTTTGCTGATTTGGTGTCCATGTTGATTATTGAACAAAAGAATCTTGGTGAAGATTCAAACTCCCAAGGGAAAACTAGTTCTAAGAAAGCATTCTACTCTGGTAGAGGAAGATGCAGAGGTAGAGGATTCAAAAGCGGGAGAGGACACAATAACCAAGACCAAAATCAACAACAGAATCATGCAAGAGGAAGAGGACAGTTTTGAGGCAAAGGGAGCCAAAGAGGTCTTGGAAAATTCCAAAGAAATGACTCAAGTAATGACAGTAAAGGATGCTAGAATTGTGATAAACTTGGACATTTTGAACGTGATTGCAGGTTGAAGAATCAAAATAATAGAAGGCGGCAAAATAACTATGCATCCATAAGTGCATATGATTTTGAGACGTTGTTCATGGTTCAACATCATATGATGAACACGATGTCTACTAATGTTTCAAAATCAAATGATAATGTCTAGTACATTGATTCAGGTGCTTCAAATCACATGACTAGTCATGTAGAATGGTTTAGTAATTTGCAAAAATTACCAATTCCTGGATATGTTGAAACAGGTGATGATACATCGCATCCTATCGAGCATACAGGAAACATAGCATTGTCTATGGAGGACGGGAAGGTAAAACATCTTTCTGATGTGCTGCATGTTCCAAACATAATAAAGAATCTCGTTTTTGTTGGACAAATGGTTGACCAAGGATCACAAATTAGGTTTAATGCTAATGGTTTATATGTAGAAGAGTACAAATAGGGTGGATGACTGATTTCCAAAGGAAACAAAGTGGGTAGGATGTTCATCTTGAATGTGAAAATTCCTGAAATGAATGCAGCCATGTTTGAAAAAGGTCCAGGAGTTATTGCTGATATAGAGATCTGGCATAAACCAATTGGACATGCAAATTTGCAAAGGCTAAAATTGATGCAATCAAAGAAGATTGTCAACGGACTACCAAAATTCAAGGTTGCAAAAAAGCAAAAGGTATATGCAACATGTCAATTTGGTAAACAGTCAAGATCATCGTTTTTGCATGACAAGCATGTCAATGAGAATGTGCTAGAAATAGTACATACAGATGTTTGGGGTCCTGCAAAGACCACATCTATGGGAAGTTGCAGGTTTTATGTTACTTTCGTTGATGACCATACACGAAACGTATGGGAATATTTCGTGAGAGAGAAGAGTGAAGTGTTCACTCACTTCTAGAATTTTAAAGCTATGGTGGAAAAGCAAACAAGAAAGTATATTCAGACATTAAGGTCTGATGGAGGAGGTGAATACATGTCAAATGAGTTCAACAATTTTCTTAAAATTCATGGAATTTGACTTCAATTTTCATGCATGTACACACCACAATAGAATGGCATTGCTGAATGTAAAAATAGACATATTGAAAAATAGCAAGAGGCTTGATGGCTGAGAAGAACATGCCTCATTGTTATTGGGCAGAAGCTATTCATACTGCTATATACATCATGAACAAAATTGCGACTCCTGCTGTACATCAAGTTAAACTGGAAGAGAAGTTAACAGGTAAAAAGGAGAGGTCTCGATGCTCATCGAGAAGGATTGGATGCATGCAATTCCAATACCAAATCACGCAGGGATGTATGCTTTTTAATTTTCGGTATCTTACTTTATTTTATGGCATGTTCTGTATGTACATGCATGGATTGGAGTGCATATATCCAAGTTGATCATTGTTTCAATTCTAAAAATATGGATCAACATGGGAGAATTACGCTTTTTTATTGTTTGTAGGAAAGATGATTGCAGGAAGTACATGGTTATGCAACAAAGAGAATTCTTGCTAGCATTTGTTTTTATGTTTTTGCAGGTTATGGAGTCCATATATGAGTTTATAACGTGCATGCCATGGGCTTGTCAAGCCCTATGTTGTTGGATGGCTTGTGTGCCATTGATTTATGGTTAATATTTTTTTGGGATTCCATTCCCTGGGGAAATGCTGTCGAAATTTTTCCCGCCTCATGACAGAAAATAAATTTCTTCTATTAAAATGGTCAGCAAAGATATGAGATGATACTGTAAACACGTGTATCCACACTAAAAAACTATCTCTACCAACCATGCTCTATGCATAGATCTATACGATCCAATCAAACTAATGGAATTATCCTTCCTAAAAAAACTCAAAATGAGTATGTGATACCAATGGTAATAAAATCACCTATCACATTCTCTACTAGAAGAACAAATCTTCCCTAAACTATGAAAGATAACTCCCAATCCTAAGGAGATGTCTACTAAGAGCTCTCCTCTAATTTAATGAGACATGATGCCATGAATGATGAGTCTTTTTCTTCCTGGCCATAGAAGAAGAGTGCTCAAAGGGAAGTCGTTTCCACCGTCCCATACCAGTGGAACCTTCTTCCAATTAACGGTGTCATACCTACACTAAACGGAATATATATTCCATATATATGTAATGGGATATATATGGACTCTAATGAATCCGATATCCTACAGTCATGTCAGTAGACTCAAATGAGTCCCATATCCTCGAACTAGTTAGTTTGGTTCTAGTCAATGTGTGACAATAGATATCCCATTCTGTTCCAAACCAACTTGTTCCTAGGTACCAAGACTAGTTCTAAGTACCTCTATGTAGATTGCAACATATATATATATATGTATTGGGTACCCCAACTAGTTCTTACTAAGGGTTCTATGCTCTAAGTCATAGAGCTAGTGTAATGCATGTGGTCTTCCTAATCATCACTCGAATCACATAAGCACCCTTCGATGCTCTCTCATGAAACCCATCTTTGTGATACCATCTAATTGGTTTCCTTAGTAGTGAAACAGAAATGCTTCACTACTTGCTCAAGTGATGTGCATGAGTGAACTAGTCACTGTTTGGGTATTCCTAATAATACCCCATAATCTCCTAATCATACTCTGAGACTCTTGTGAAGATAAATAAATCCTCACTTCTTTGGAGAGTATCATATATATATATATATATATATATATATATATATATATATATATATATATATATATATATATATATATATATATATATATATATATATATATATATATATATATATATATATATATATATATATATATATATATATCGTGCCTATATGCAACTTCCTATAACATATAGGATTGCTTGTGCACATTCCTAATGGTGAAGGTATATCTCCTTCCCCCTAGCAATCCTATGGTCTGAAATCCATAAGGATTATGTGTAGGCATCCTGTTTCTAATGAAACGTTGCCTTATCTATAATACTCTAATGGTACTAAGTCCATCAAATACATGCTTATAAGCATGCCTAGATCTTATTGATGTTTGCAAGAAAGGCATGTTACCATGCCATAACATTCTTACCTAAAGGCAAGTGCATATACACCTTCATTAGTTACGGGAGATTTGTCCTCCGTCTTCGTAGGATTTTATATGATGAGGAATTATGTATTAGTTATGGAAGAAAGGAGCAAATGAATTCATAAGTTTCTCTTTTATGGAAAGGAGAAAGAGGGAATTAGCTTAGAGATCTCGGAGAGATCTCACTCTAGCTTAGAGATCCCACTTTAGCTCCTCTTCCATGAAGGGGAAAAGATAAGGAAAATATGATTTCTTCTTTGGAGAAGAATAGAGTATGTTTTCCTTTAGACAGAAGAGATGTTTAGAAAACATCTTTCAGCTTATTTTAGTAGGAATTCATTTACTCTACTTTTCAGAGTAATTTTCCTTCACATGGGACTTTCATTCTCCACTATTTTGGAAGGAAAAGTATGGATAACTTATATACATGTTCTCAGTTATGGATGAGTAGAGCAAATAGATTCAACAGAATCTCTTTCAAAGGGAAAGGGAAAGTGGAATAGATTCCACTACCAGAGCTCTTTTCCTTAGAGGAGATTATAGAGAGAGATAGAGAGAGAGAGTTTCACTTTCTAATTTTGATTGTCTAGATAGAAGAGGAACTCTTCTATCAAAGAGAAGAGGGAAATCACTTAATTATGATGGTTAGATTGATTCTCACCTAGAGACTCTTGAGAGAAGTAGTCATGTTTATTCCTAGTGATGGTCATTCACTAGATGAGATGATCTAGTTATTGACATTAGTGAGATTGGGAGTAGATTGATGATACCTCTCTTTAGAGTTTCTAGGAGATAGGGATATATCTAACCTATTGGGGTATCAAACTCTTAGTTGGTGTTACATCATGAGCATGATGTGTAAACACAAGCTACAAGGATGGGTACTTAGGGATTATCTGAATCACAAAGGGAATGCTTTTTGCACTCATATGGCAAACTACAAGGAAGAGAATATTTTAGAGATTGCACTAGTGCCAATAGATGCTCTTTTAATAGAACTTAGTCCAATGGTAAAGGATGACAAACCACATACGTCTTGCCTAGTGAAATGTATAGATTACATTTTACTATCAAGAAATTCTTATATATGAACTAGATGATGGATTTGCGTAGATTACAAGGTAGCTTGGATTAAACTATTACTTGTGAGTATGATCGGGTTTGGAGTCACTTGTTATGGGACTTTGTTCTATATTTCAGAGGATTCTACAATTTATTATCTCCACTATGGTATGGTCAAGCTTATGAGCGTGGCTCTTTGCACTTACTTTTCACACTTTTACTCCATAAAGGATACATCATATGGATGCAGGTCATTTTGATGATGTCACATGTTATGGGAGTGACCATTTGGAAGTGGAGTGTACATGGGAGATAGTAGGCACCAATGAGCTGGTTTCCCAGCATATGAGGCTTCTTAAAAAGGAAGGATATGGGGAAACAACACACAGAGATGACCATGTACATAGAGTACATGGGGTTCAGGGGAGTCTGAGCACTTTCTTATACCATTATGGACATTTTCCATTTACATTTTGGAGGACGAAAATGCTTTCAAGAGGAAGGAAATGTCACATTAGTTCATTACGTGCACCTCCTCTTGTGAGGAGATTGCCACATGGCATCATATGGATGCACTTCCATTTATTGTGGTATTTAGAAAGAGAAAGAGAATTAAGAGAAGTCTCCTACGTGAGTACTTCAAAAAAACGAAAACAAGAGCTCAGACAATGGCTGGGTGGCCAACCTAATTAGCTGTGTGTGTGTGTCGATGATAGCTACTTGTGCTTGGGAGTAAATGGATGCTACAGTATACTTCCTTGCCTACTACTCTTTCTAATAGGTGCTCCATGATAGGAAGCAGATAAATATCTCTAATAGTGGCTACCTTAACATTCTTCAAGTTAATGCATACATGTAACTTTCCATTCTTTTGTTGGTGCAGACCAATCACCAATTGAAGTTTGGAAGACAAAAAGATGGAGATAAGATCAAGTCTTGAAGCAAAGAAGGTGGTTACATTCACAGGATGAATGATATGTACACATATGTACATTAGTGAAGACATAGATCACTCATACTTTTGTTTAGTTATAAACTTGTACATATTTGCCTATAAATACTTTGGAAAAATGTCGGGGCAAAATAGAGACAATAGGAGAGTATGGAAATAGTGCATTTGTAAGTTGTAAGACTCATTAGAGTTCATAGGAATGAGAAGAAGTCTCTCTCACAACTCAATTCTAATTTTCTGAGGAATAGAAGAAAAAGTTGCGCCCGAAGTTTTTGTGTCTTCTCCTTCTATGGTAGATATTCTGTGGAATGCTTTTGTACAAGTCTGAGTCTAGAGTTGATTGATCTCTGTACAAAATTTCAGCTTCTAATTGTAATCAGGTTAAGAGAATTGTGTGTAGGAACATTCATATGTAAAGAATGTTCACAGTCTTCTGAAACAGGCGCAGATTTCAAGTTCAATGAAATGAGTAGTGCTCAGTGCACAGTGTAAAGTTTTACACATATGATAGCTCAAAATCTAAGTTGAGAGATAAGCTATCTATAGCTAAAAGGATTTGATCAAACGGGTTCGAGATTGTGAGAACTAAAGCTAAGAAGTTAGGGGTGTCCAAATCGACTTCTCAGAAGTGCAGATTTAGACATAGGTAACTTGTGAAGTAGATTTCTCAAGATCTATTGAATCTTTTGGAGTGATTTGACTTGGAGGAGGTGCGCAATCTTTAGCCAACACCTTGTGCAAAGTTTCATAAAAAACTTTACATATTTATTCAGTCAATGAGAAAGATATATGCAGCAGATTTTCCAAGTAATCTCCTTCTTCACAGATTGTTCAAGAATTTGATATTTGGTCATTGATCTTTTAAATTGGTGAAGGTTTTGACTTACTCTTGATATAGAGGTGCTCTAAGTTCAAGAGTAGGTTGTTCTTTTGGAGATTAACACTCTCCATCAGTGGTATCAGAGCAAGAAACATCAAATTTGAGAAAAGGAGGATCCCAACTGCTGCAGTTGCAAAGAATTCAACATCTGAAGGATTAAAAGGTGAAAGCCTGAAGGAAAATCTTGAAGAAGAGATCATACGACATCAAGAAGGATGAAAGGAGTGTCATTCAAAGTAAAGGTAACCTTATACTTTATAAAGATTGAAGAATTCAGTACACAGGTAAAGGAAGGATGGGAGATTCTCTTCAGATAGAGAAATTGGATAGAGAGAATTATCCTGCATGGTCAATGAGGATGGAAGCCCATCTAATGAGCAAAGATTTGATAGCATTTATTACAGGAGAAGAAGAAAAGCCTCAATTCAGAGATCCTAGTGTTCCAACTAGGGAGGAATTGTCAGATTTGAAGAATTGGATGAAGAGAGATGCTCAAGCTAGGAGCATTATCTATATGGCAGTCAATGACTACTTGCTACCTCACATTAGAGGTCTTGAAAGTGCAAGTGAAATATGGAATGCTTTGAAGGAGCATTTCCAAAACACTACAAAGTCAAGAAAGGCATCTTTATGGGTAGAGTTTACTACTTTCAAGAAGAAGGCTTCACAATCAATATCTGATTATGTGACAAAGATGAAGGACATTGCAGATGCATTAGGAGTAGTGGATGAAGACATTGAAGAAGATAAATTGGTAAGGCAAATTCTCACAGGACTAAGAGGTGATGAGAAGTGGAAGCCTTTTATTTTATCCATAGAACTTTCATTGGATCATTTCAATCCTGATTTGAATCAATTGTTAGGACATATGCTAACTTTTGAGAATGATCTCAAAGGAGATGTTGACAAGAGTGCAGGTCATGCAATGTAATCTAGAGACAAGAATAAAACTAACAAAGGAAAGCAACAAGCAAATGAAGAAGAAGGCACAACTAGTCAAGCCAACTTCCTAAGAGGAAGAGGAGGTGGCAAAGGTAGAGGAAGAGGCAGGAGTAACAAAGATGGATCCAAAGCTTGCTGGATTTGTGGTAAGACAAATCATTTAGCTAATGATTGTTGGCATAACACTCAGAGTAATGGTGGATATAATCAAAACTATAATTCAAGAGGAAGAGGTGGCAGAAATCAAAGAGGTAATTTCAAAGGTAGAGGTAGTAGGGGTTACTTTGGAAGAAATGCAGGTAGAGGTTTCCAAAGTCAACAATATAACAATACCTACAACAATTATGCTTCAGATCAAAAGGAGGATTCAACATTGATAATGAATGCAACTTGTGAAAGGCAGAGTGAAGATCAAAGAGTCTTCTATATTGACTCAGGGTGTAGCAATCACCTGAGTGGTACAATAGCATTGATGACTGATTTGGAGAATAAGGTATCTAATCATGTTGTTCAAATAGGTGACAATACAAAGCATAATGTGAAGTCAATTGGATCAGTGAAGGCCAAGGATGGTAGCACCTTATTGAGTAAGGTCTTGTATGTTCCTACAATTCCTAAGAATTTGATACGTGTAGGACAAATTGTGGAAAAAGGTTATGAAGTGAGGTTCACTAATGAATGAGTGTTTGTGGAAGACCCTAGCAATGGGTATAAACAAATTGTTTCAGGAAAGAAAGAAGGAAGATTGTTCACATTGAAGGTTCAAGGTAATGTTGGTCATGCCTTGTTCACTTATGGAGGACATAAGATCTTTGAGTTAGATCTTTGGCATAAGAGGCTTGGACATTTCAATGAAAGAGGTATTAAAGACATGATTAATAATGGCTCAGTGCTTGGATTGCCTAATGTTGCAGGTCAACATATGACATATAGATGTGAGGCATGTCAATTAGCTAAGGCTCATAAGCAACCCTATTCTAAGCATGGGTTTATGTATTCAGAGAAACTTGAGTTGGTACACACAGATGTGTGGGGACCATCAAAGGATTTCAGTATCAATGGATCAAGGTATTATGTGATTTATGTTGATGATGCTACCAGATGGATCACTATCTATGTGATCAAAGATAAGTCAGAAGTATTCAATACTTTCAAACATTATCATATGTATGCAGAGAGAATTACAGGACATAAATTGAAGAGACTAAGGTCAGATGGAGGGGGAGAGTATTTTTCCAATGAGTTCAGTGATTACTTGTGGAATGCAGGCATAAAAAGAGAGGTTACTTGCAGGTACTCTCCTCAACAAAATGGTGTAGCAGAAAGGAGGAATAGGACTCTTGTTGAGTTTGCAAGGTCCATGATGAAGGAGAAAAATTGCCCAAATTATTTATGGGCTGAGGCTGTAAACACAGCTACTTATTTGGTCAATAGGCTACCTTGTAAAGCCTTGCAGGGTATGACACCATATGAGGCATGGTGGGGTAAGAGACCTACATTAGACCATTGCAAAGTATTTGGATGTTTGGTCTATGCATATGTGCCATCACAATTAAGGCATAAATTGGAACCTAAAGCTGAAAAATATGTGTTTATTGGTTATGATGATAAGTAGATGGGATATAGGTTGTGGAATCCATCCACAAAACATTTTCTAACGATGTTACATTTGATGAGCAAGGTACTTGGTATGCAGGTACTATCAATATTAATACAGATGATGAAGAAATTGTGAGCCAAAGGAAAGGTAAATCAAAGATTCAGATATTTGATGAACAAGAGAATCATGAAGTGCAGGTTGAAGTAGAAGAGACACCAAGATTTGATCCAGAGTGTGAAGAACCAGAAACCTCAAGAAGTGGAGAACTCAGGAGGTCTACAAGGCACAAATGGCAACCTACAAGGTATAGCTATGATACCTCATTCTTGACCACTAAAGATTATGCTTACATGGTTAAAGCAGATGAAGACCCTTCTACTTATGAAGAGGCAAAAGGTAAAGAGATTTGGGAAAAAGCTATGCAGGAAGAATATGATGCATTGATGGAGAATCAAACATGGGATTTGGTTCCAAAACCAAATAGTCAGAAGATCATTGGATGCAAGTGGGTTTATAAGACAAAGAGATTTGCAGATGGAAGTGTGTCTAGGTACAAAGCTAGACTTGTTGTTAAAGGGTTTGCTCAGACATATGGCATTGACTATGATGAGACTTATAGTCCAGTGGCAAAGATGACAACCATTAGAACACTCATAGCAATTGCTGCATGCAAAGGTTGGAAATTATGTCAATTAGATGTGAAGAATGCTTTTTTGAATGGTTATATTTCCGATGATGTTTTCATGGAGCAACCTCAAGGATTCAGAGATGGAAGATATCCAGATTATGCGTGTAAGCTCAAGAGAGCTTTATATGGCTTGAAGCAGGACCCAAGGGCATGGAACTATAGGCTTGTAAAGTTCTTAAAGGAACTTGGATTTCAAGTATCTAAAGCAGATAGTAGCTTGCTTGTCAAAGCAAGTGATGATGGGTTCATTTACATATGTATATATGTTGATGATATAATTCTTACAGGTACAGATGAGAAAGGCATACAAAGCCTAAAGAAGCAAATGGAGAAAGAGTTCAAAATCAGTGACGGGAGATTTGTCATACTTCTTTGGCATGGAGATTTCATACACTCAACATGGAGTGTATGTGACTCAAGAAAGGTATTTGAAGAATTTGTTAACCAAGTTTAAAATGAATGATTGCAGAATAGCACCTACTCCAATGGAGGTGAATCATAAATTGAGCAGATTTGGAGGTGAAGAGTTCAAGGACATGAAACAATATCAGAGTTTGGTTGGTAGTCTTATCTATGCTACATTAACTAGGCCTGATTTATCATATGCAGTTGGGGTGTTGTCTCAATTTATGCATTGTCCTAGGAAAGAGCATTGGACTGCAGGTCAAAGAGTGTTGAGTTACATTAAGGGAACACTCAAAGAGGGTTTGTATTATGGTTTTACATCAGATACAAATATCAAAATATATAGTGATGCAGATTGGGCAGGTAATCCAGATGATAGAAGGTCAACCTATGGATACATGTGTTATGTGGGAGATAAGTTAATCTCTTGGTGCTCAAAGAAGCAACATACAGTTGCTTTGTCATCTAGAGAAGCAGAGTACAAAGGCATGGTTGAAGCTGCAAAAGAAGTGATATGGCTTAAGACTCTCATGAAGAGTTTTGACACTATACAGAGCATACCTATCATTTATGGAGATAACATGAGTTCATTATATCTAGCTGCTAATCCTGTTTTTCATGCCATGACCAAACACATTGAGATACAGTATCACTTTCTAAGAGAGAAGGTGATGGATAAAGAGATTTAAGTTATACATACTTCAACAAAAGATCAGATAGCTGATATGCTTACAAAGAGTTTGGATGGACCAAAGTTACAGAAGTTCAAAGATATGGAAGGTATAAAGAAGATAAGAGAAACCTCAATTGATGATTGAGGGGGAGCTGTTGGTGCAGACCAATCACCAATTGAAGTTTGGAAGACAAAAAGATGGAGATAAGATCAAGTCTTGAAGCAAAGAAGGTGGTTACATTCACAGGATGAATGATATGTACACATATGTACATTAGTGAAGACATAGATCACTTATACTTTTGTTTAGTTATAAGCTTGTACATATTTGCCTATAAATACTTTGGAAAAATGTCGGGGCAAAATAGAGACAATAGGAGAGTATGGAAATAGTGCATTTGTAAGTTGTAAGACTCATTAGAGTTCATAGGAATGAGAAGAAGTCTCTCTCACAACTCAATTCTAATTTTCTGAGGAATAGAAGAAAAAGTTGCGCCCGAAGTTTTCGTGTCTTCTCCTTCTATGGTAGATATTCTGTGGAATGCTTTTGTACAAGTCTGAGTCTAGCGTTGATTGATCTCTGTACAAAATTTCAGCTTCTAATTGTAATCAGGTTAAGAGAATTGTGTGTAGGAACATTCATATGTAAAGAATGTTCACAGTCTTCTGAAACAGGCGCAGATTTCAAGTTCAATGAAATGAGTAGTGCTCAGTGCACAGTGTAAAGTTTTACACACATGATAGCTCAAAATCTAAGTTGAGAGATAAGCTATCTATAGCTAAAAGGATTTGATCAAACGGGTTCGACATTCTGAGAACTAAAGCTAAGAAGTTAGGGCTGTCCAAATCGACTTCTCAGAAGTGCAGATTTAGACATAGGTAACTTGTGAAGTAGATTTCTCAAGATCTACTGAATCTTTTGGATTGATTTGACTTGGAGGAGGTACGCAATCTTTAGCCGACACCTTGTGCAAAGTTTCATAAAAAACTTTACATATTTATTCAGTCAAAAGATATATGCAGCAGATTTTCCAAGTAATCTCCTTCTTCACAGATTGTTCAAGAATTTGATATTTGGTCATTGACCTTTTAAATTGGTGAAGGTTTTGACTTACTCTTGATATAGAGGTGCTCTAAGTTCAAGAGTAGGTTGTTCTTTTGGAGATTAACACTCTCCATCATCTTTTTGGGCACCACTATGATGGTTGATACCCATTCAATGTGTAGAGGTTGAAGTCTATTTGTGAAGTAGACTTGCTGAAGCAAAAGAAAACTTCACAGAGAGAAGTATTTCTTAATGAACTTGAAAGTTAATGTAAAGTTTGTGTAAATTTTGGTTTATTCTTGATATAGAGTTCTTAAATCAAGATAGATCAGACATTTGGAGAAATAAAGGTCTCCAGCAGTGATATTAGAGCAGAGAGGTCAATTCAAGGTGAAGAAGAAGCAAGGAGAACCCCGACTGTTGCAGACATCAAAGATCTTGTGAATTGAAGGTGCAAAGGATAAAGTCTTGAAGCGAATCTGAAGAAGTATAAATTTCGAGTTCAAAGGATCAAGAATGATTAAAGCTCCATATCAAAGGTACATTGTATCTTCATAAATCCTAGTAAGTGCAGATATAGAAGTCAAGAGATGGGAGAAAGCTTGTAGATTGACAAGCTAGATAGAGAGAACTATCTAGCATGGTCTATGAGGATGGAGGCACACCTCATGAGCAAAGATTTGATGACATTAATTACAGGAGAAGAAGAAAAGCCATATTTTAAGGATCCAAGCATTCCAACAAGAGAAGAGCTTGCACATTTGAAGAATTGGATGAAGACAGATGCTCAAGTTACGAGCATTATTTACATGGCTATAAATGATTATCTTCTACCACACATTAGAGGATTAGAAAGTGCAACAGATGTATGGAATGCCTTGGAAGAACACTTTCAAAACACAACCAAATCAAGGAAGGATTCACTATGGGATGAGTTTACAACTTTTAAGAAGAAAGGTTCTCAATCAATTTTTTATTATGTTACTAGGATGAAGGACATTCTAGAAAGTTTGGGAGTAGTAGATGAAGATATTGAAGAAGACAAGTTGGTAAGGCAAATACTCACATGTCGAAGAGGGGATGAAAAGTGGAAGCCTTTTACATTGTCTACACAATTATCATTAGATCATTTCACTCCTGATCTTAATCCATTGCTAGGGCATATGTTAACATTTGAGCAGGACATTAAAGGAGAGAATGACAGAAGCGCAAGTCAGGCAATGTATTCAAAAGACAAGAAGAAGATTGCTAAAGGCAAGCAATCAAATGATGAAGAAGGATCTTCAATTCAAGTGAACTTCACAAAAGGAAAGATGAATTTTAGAGGTAAAGGTAGAGGAGTTAAGAATAAAGAAAATGCTAAAGCTTGTTGGATTTGTGGAAGAACAAATCATTTGGCAAATGATTGCTAGTATAATAATCAAAATGGTGGAAGTTATAATCAGAATTTTAGTTCTAGAGGAAGAGGAGGCAAGAATCTAAGAGGTACCTTCAAAGGAAGAGGTGGTAGGACTTCATTTGCTAGAGGAGGTGGAAGGAGTTTTCAAACTCAGTCCTACAACAACACTTATTTCAATTATGCTTCAGATCAAAAGGAAGACTTGACTGTCATCTTGAATGCAACACATGAAGCAATTAATGAAGATCAAATGGTCTTTTATATTGACTTAAGATGTAGCAATCATTTGAGTGTTAATATTTCCTTAATGACTGATATGGAAGCCAGAGTGAATGGACATATAGTCCAAATAGGAGACAACACCAAAAACAAAGTTGAAAGCATTGGATCACTGAAGACAAAGAGTGGAAGCACACTTCTAAGCAAGGTAATTTATTTTCCAACAATTCCTAAAAATCTAATAAGTGTAGTGCAAATTTTTGAGAGGGGATATGAAGTCAGATTTACAAATGATGGTGTTTATGTTGAAGATCCTAGTCAAGGATGTAAAAGAATTATTACAGGGAAAAAGGAAGGAAGGTTATTCACTCTCAAAGTCCAAGGTAATGTGGTACATGCATTATTCACTTATGGAAGTCAAAAGAAGTATGAATCGGACCTGTGGCATAAGAGGTTAGGACATTTCAATGAAAGACAGATAAAAGAGATGACAAAGAACGGTTGCAGTGCTTGGTATACCAAATACTGAAGGTTAACCTATGATATAAAAATGTGAGGCTTGTCAACTAGGTAAAGCTCACAAGAAAACATTCAACAACAAGGATACAAGTATTCAAATATGCTTGAATTGGTTCATACAGATGTATGGGGTCCTTCAAAGGACTATAGCATAAATGGATCAAGGTATTATGTGTTGTTTATTGATGATGCAACTAGATGGATTACTTTGTATGTAATCAAGGATAAATCTGAAGTGTTTGAGACATTTAAACACTACAATGCATATGCAGAAAGAAGTATCGGACAAAAGCTTAACAGATTGAGATCAGATGGAGGGGGAGAATATTTTTCTAAGGAATTTGATGATTATATGTGGAATGCAGGTATAAAAAGTGAAGTGACTTGTAGGTACTCCCCACAAAAAAATGGAGGTGCAAAAAGAAGAAAATAAAACTCTTGTAGAGTTTGCAAGATCAATGATGAATGAGAAGAAGTGTCCTAATTACATGTGGGTAGAAGCAATTTATACTGCAACTTATCTTGTGAATAGGTTTCCTTGCAAAGCTTTGGAGGGAATGAATCCTTATGAAGCATGGTGGGGTAAGAAACCTACTCTTGATCATTGCAAAGTATTTGGATGTTCGACATATGCTTATGTTCCATCTCAATTGAGACATAAGCTAGAACCTAAAGTAGAAAAGTATGTGTTCATTGGGTATGATGATAGATAGATGGGATACAGGTTGTGGAGTCATCCACAAAAGAATTTCTTGTTTCATGGGATGTCACATTTGATGAGCAAAGCACATGGTTTAGAGGACCAAACAATGTAAGCACACATCTTGAAGAAATCAAAAGGAAAGGGAATTCAAAAATGAAAGTATATGAAGAAGATAATGATGATGATGTTTACAAAAATGAGATGGAGGATAATGATGAAGATAGGCCAAGGTTTTATCCAGAACAAAATGAAGTAGAGACTTCAAGGAGTGCAAAAATTAGAAGATCATCAAGAGAAAGAAAAAAACCTGTTAGGTATAGCTATGATACTTCTTTCTTGACAACCAAAGGTTATGCTTACATTGTGAAGACAGATAAAGATCCATCAACATATGATGAGGCAAAAGGTAAACAAAAATGGGAAAAAGCAATGCAAGAAGAGTATGTTGCTATACTTGAGAATGGGACATGGGAATTGGTGCCAAGACCAAGATAATCAGAAGGTAATTGGATGCAAGTGGGTGTATAAGACAAAGAGGTTTGTAGATGGAAAAGTTTCTAGATACAAGGCTAGACTTGTGGTTAAAGGATATGCCCAAACACGTGGAGTGGACTATGATGAAACTTTTAGTCCAATGGCTAAGATGTCTACAATCAAAACTCTAATTGTTATTGCTACATGTAAAGCTTGGAGTTTATCTCAATTAGATGTAAAGAATGCATTTTTAAATGGATATATTGCAGACGAAGTATACATGGAGCAACTAGAGGGTTTCAAAGATTCAAATGGATCATATTATGTTTGTAAGCTCAAGAGAGCTTTGTATGGCTTGAAGCAACCTCTAAGAGCATGGAATTACAGACTTGTCAAGTTCTTGAATGAACTTGGATACCAAGCTTTAAAGGTAGATACTAGTTTGTTAGTGAAAGCAATGAAGATGGATACATTTATGTTTGCATTTATGTTGATGATATTATTGTCATAGGTACATATGCTCAAGGAATCAAGGAGCTCAAGAAGCAAATGGAAAAGGAATTCAAGATAAGTGATTTGGGAAATTTATCTTATTTCCTAGGAATGGAGATTATGTATACTCAACATGGAGTATATGTTACACAAGAAAGATATTTGAAGAATCTTCTGATGAAGTTTAATATGGAGAATTGTAAGCCTTCAACCACAGCTTAATCACAAATTGAGCAGGTATGGAGGAGAGGATTTCAAGGACATGAAGACATATCAGAGTTTGGTAGGTAGTCTAATCTATGCTACCTTGACGAGACCAGATCTTTCATATGCAGTTGGTGTCTTATCACAATTTATGCATTGCCTAAAGAAAACTTATTGGATTGCAACACAAAGAGTGCTAAGATATATCAAAGGGACTTTGAATGAAGGTTTGTATTATGGATTCACTTCTGATACTAGAATTAAAGTGTTTAGCGATGTGGATTGGGTAGGTAATTCAGATGATAGAGGATCTACTCATGGTTACCTGTGTTATGTTGGAGATATGTTAATTTCTTGGTGTTCAAAGAAGCAACAGACAATTCCTTTGTCATCCACAAAAGCTGAGTACAAAGGGATGGTGGAAGCTGCAAAAGAAGTGATTTAGTTGAAGACTGTTGAAAAGTCTAGGAATTGATCAGAGTATTCCAATCATATTTGGAGATAACTTGAGTTCATTGTATTTAGCAGCTAATCCTATTTTTCATGCCAGAACTAAACACATAGAGATTCAGTATCATTTTTTAAGAGAGAAGGCGCTTGATAAAGAAATTGAATTCATGTATACACCAACAAAAGAGCAAGTGGCAGATATGCTGATAAAAAGCTTGGATGGACCCAAGTTACAAAGGTTTAAAGAGATGGCAGGCATAAAGAAGATGCATCTAATCACAATTGATGATTGAGGGGGAGTTGTTGGAGCAAGACAATCACCAATTGATGATTACATGAAGCTTAAGAGGGAAGAAATGAAGAAAAGAGTTAAGCTTAAAGCATGAAGTCAAGTGAAGATTCACAAAGAGATGTTCTACATACTTATGTATATTAATTTTGGAAAATACTTTGATGCAATGATGCATTCATACTCATATGTATATATACACTTGTGTATAGTCATGAAATATATAGGAAATGAAGTAGAGATGAGAATATAGTCACTAGAATTCAAGTTCTTTAGATATAGATGTGTAGAGAGTCTTCTCGTGAGATTAACAACTAGTCTAACTTAGAATTCTCTAAGTCTAATCATGTGGATCAGGAAATCTTTTGTACAGATCTAACTCAAAAGCTAATCAAGCTATGACCAAAATTTGATGATCTAATTCTCTTCAGATTGTGTGTATGAAAAATAGGAACATTCATATGTAGAAGTCTATAAGTGAAGTTCTCAGAATCACGCATTTTGCTGCTCAAAGATTTGCTTGGATCTCAGTGCTCAGTGTAAAATTTTTTATGACTGACCATTCAAAATTTAATTTGGAAGATAAGGAAGCTTTGGCTAAAATCATTTAGTAAAATGGGTTATACTTTAAGAGAAATCAGCTTATGAAGTTGATTATGTCAAAGTCACCATTTGTGGAAGGCAGTTTATAACATATCTTTGATCTAAGTGATCCAATTAAATATCTAATGATTCTTTTGAAGAACTAATGATCATTGTGATTGTGCAACATTAGTACTAATATGTATGCATCATTTGAATGATTAAAATCAAAGTCATGTGCAAAGATTGAAATCTATTTTGGAAGCAGACTTGCTGAAGCTGATGAAAACTTCACACAGAGAAGTATTTTTTAATGAGCTTGAAAGTTAACGCAAAGTTTGTTTAAAGTTTGGTTTATTCTTGATATATAGGAGTTCTTAAATCAAGATAGATCAGACATTTGGAGAATTAAAGGTCTCTAGCAATTATTGTTATATGTTTATGGCTTCTACTTAGAGGGTTTGGCTTTTGAGGTCATGGGAATTGTATGCGAGCATATGCCAGGGTCTACACCTTTGAGGCCTTATAACTTCATGCAAACACATCTCTATATTCTCTTAGTAAATCAATCAACTTCTTTTCCTCTTCTTCAGACAGGTCATGTCCTATGTACATGCATCATTCTTCACCTTCTTCTATGGTCACAATAATTTTCTTAGTTGTCTCTTTGTTATCATAGGCCACTCTTGTGAGTGCTTCTCATTTAGGTAATTTTATCATGACTTTCCTATCCTCTTTCTTATACTTCTTAAAGTTTTTGAGGACTTCAAACAAAGAATATTCCTCTTCTAGTGGGAGTTTTCTCTTCTTTCTTTTCTTTCCTTCACTCTTGGTGGTTACTGTTTGTTGTTACCCTTTGGAGTTGTCCTCTCCAATCATTTTAGCATAAAGAATCAACAATACATCTTACATTTGTCAATCCGGGAAGTATACAAAGACCACAGCCCCTTCTAGATGATGGAATCCAAGAATAAGAGGATAATGACTAAATTTCTGAGAAATGATGAAGATGAAGAGAAATTTCTAGGGTTTTGATTATCTTGAGCTAATGAGTAGTATTTTCAATGATCTTAGTGTCTAAAGTGTGCTATTTTCTCAGCAGAACACAATTATGAAGTGAAATCGCAAAAATGATACCTGTAACCCTCAGATGAGACAATCACGATTCTGTGAAAACTGACGATTTCCATCTCCAGCTCTATTCTTCAGCACTTTCTCACTCAATACATCAAGAATCACCTCTCTTCATACACATTAATAAGAAATACACAATAGAATCTTGCAAATTCCATGGATACACATAGAATAGACTCAACAAATCAAAGAAAATCACTTAAAAGGAAGAATCATGATTTTCTGCAAGAAACTCTTCTCATTACTTGGATAGCACAAAATATAATTAACCAACCCTCTCAAAATAGAGGAAATTATCTTTTATACATGTTCAAGTGTCCCTTTTAACACTTGAATTTTGGTCCTTTTCCCTTCTAATCTAAAAATATGCTATCAAAGAGTTTCCAAAAATTCTAGAAAAAATACATATGATTCTAATTTACATGAGGAAGACTCTTCCTTATTTTTACATCATTTGCATAAATATTTCTATAATTTTTTGATATTTTACAAATATTTCTCTTCAAAAAAATACTTCTTCCAACAGTTACCTGTGTAGTTAACCTCACATCATTTGTAAGCTCTTCTCATCCTTGAGGGTGAGCTTCTACTATGTACATGTATTCCTCTTCGGATGCACAAAAAGGATCCATAATAATCGATTCTAGATCTCATTCACTTGCTTGTTCAAGTTCCTCTGTGCTAGGCACACATTCTTCAATAACCAAATCATACATGATTGGTTCTATAGCGAAGAATAAAATTTCATAGACATCTTCTTCATAGTGTGGTGTCCATTGTTCTTCATTGATAGCTACATCGATAGTGGCTAGGATTTCTACCCAACCATAAGGTTCAAAATCTTCATCTAGAAATACTATAGGTGCATAGGCTCGGTCTCAAATTGATCTATGAGTTTCCTTCACACCTACTTCTTTGGCATTTTCCCTTTTCTCTTCTTCCATTACAACTTTGCACATCCATAAGTGAGTGCCTTCATGCATCCATGAGGATCCTGATCCTATGGAATACATTGACTCCATGTCATCTGTGGTTCTATGGATGGGATTCCACTGTATAGGGGGCCTGTCTCTATGAGAATAGTCTTTGAGATTGACTTTATTTGTAACGCCTAAGTGTTGCAAATACAAGGAACCCCGCACTACCTGCAACTGTTGTTGGGAAAGATGGATGGACACCTCAAGCAATGAGTTGGTACTGCTAATCTTTGCTTTGTGCCAGCCCTATGTTACTTTAGAATTGAGTTATAGACCCCTTTATCTTTCCAATGACACTAAATAAGTGCCTATGTGATTTGGAGATGATACTTCAAACAATTTGATCAAAATAGATAAGTTTGCAATTAGCTATGAACCAGAAGTTCTTATTTTGGAATTGACACCTGCTGAATGTTATGCTCAATACTCTCAGTACAGTAAGCAATTGGAAAAATTCCTTATGAGGGTATCGAACTAGCTTAGAGAGCTAATGATTCCAAGTAGAATAATGTAAAATGATAGACTACACACTAATCAATGTCTTTAGCAAGTAGAAGCTTACCCCCGACTTTTTAGGAACTCTATAGAGAATGACCAGTGAACACTTCGAGATGATTTTCTCCCAATTGGCTGAATGAAACTTCTTCAAAATTTGACAGCTTGTCATAGACTTTGGACTTGTTCTAATGAGATATAGAACAATGAAAATGATGGAGGGATCACTACGATATGAGCAACGCAAGTACACTATTTTGAGTGAAATGATAGAAAGACCAACAGAGATGATCAATGATATAATGCATTATATGACAATGTTGTACATGATCATTGGCATGAATATGATACCTAATGATGGTGTTAGGAGTAGGCCATAGTTTAAGCCTCTCAACTACATCAAATGATCAACAATAAGCTCAATAATGGCGCTCTTTTTTGGCCATGAGACTTCAAGCTACTTTTATAGTGCCTCACTTCAAGTTTGAATTTTGAAATTCAAATGAACTTACACCTAAAAGTTCTTCCTCTAAATAAGGAGACATTCACTCAAGGAAACTTGTACCATAAAGTTCTCCTAACTCCATGAGTTTAGGGAAGTTTACAAAGTTCTTCTAAGTCAAATGACTTTTACAAAAAATTAATGATTAAAACCATAAGCAATGGTTCATGTGGATCTTCAAGGAGTTGCACATAATAGTTCCAATGTGTAGCCAAGTGTGAAGGATTGGCATTTGCACCAATAGCTCCCCCTCAAGCCAAACATCTTGGCTTGGCCTTCTTTATCAATCCTCATGAATGTCTTGCAATCCAATCATAGCTTTAAACCTGCAAAGTTTAGTACCATCAAGTGCTTGGTCAATAAGTCTACACATTGCATAGCAGTGGATACATATGCAAGTTGAATCTCCTGGCTCAATAGCTTCTCTCTCACATAGTGATGGTGAACTTCTATATGCTTGGTTCTTGCATGATAGATAGGATTTGCTGCAAGATGTACAAAACTAGTATTGTCACCAAAGATCATTGGCGAGTTAGAATGTAGTCCCAAATCTGAATATAGCAATCTGATCCATATGGCTTCTTCTATAGCATTGACTAATCCTCTATATTCAACCTCTATTGAAGATAAAACAATAGTAGGTTGCTTCTTGGAAGACCATGAAATGGGCTTATCATCTGCAAAAGAAAGATAACCTAAGGTGCTCCTCTTGCCATCCTTACAACCTGCCCAATCTGCATCTGAGTATAGTTTGATATTCAAATTTGAAGTATATGGAAAGTATAATCCTTTATTTTGAGTACCCTTAAGATACTTAAAAATCCTCTTCACAGCTTCCAAGTGAGGTGTTCTAGGTTTTTCCATAAATTGAATTAAGACACTTACTTCATAAGCAATATCAATCCTAGTCAATGTAGCATATTTTAGGCTACCTACTATGCTTTGATATCCTGCAATGTCTTCAAGCAAATCACCTTCCTGAGCACTTAACTTTTGGTTTACCTCCATAGGAATGTTAGCTACTTTGGCATTCTCCAACTGGAACTTCTTCAACATATCCTACACATACTTTCTCTTAGTCATATAAATTCTAGAATTTTTAAAGACTAATTCAAGGCCAAGAAAATACTTTAGTGATTCTAGATCACTGATTTTGAACTCTTGCATCATTTGATTCTTGATGTGTTTGATGCCATTGGCATCATTACCTGTAAGTATGATCTCATCAACATACACACATAGGTATATCATCTCTAAATTACTTCTCTTGACAAACAGAGAAGTATCTGCTTTGCGTATGATGAATCCTTGATCTTGAAGGTATGTGGTCAACCTATGGTTCCATGCCCTAGGTGCCTACTTCAATCCATACAAAGCTTTCTTCAATTTGCATACATAATTTACCTTTCTTGGGTCTTCATAACTAGGAGGTTGAGCCATGTAAACCTCCTCTAAAATCCAGCCATTAAGAAAAGCATTTTTTACATCCAATTGGTACATATTCCAATTCCTTGATGCAACCACACTTAGCAATACCATGCTGGTTGGCAATTTGGCCACAGGTGAGAAAGTCTCTTCATAATCAATTCCTTGGGTTTGTGCAAAACCCTTAGCCACAAGTCTAGCTTTATACCTATTTATTGATCCATCTGAATTTCTCTTGATTTTGTAAATCCATCTAGAACCAATTACCTTCATAGAGTCCTTCTTTGGTACTAGTTCCCAAGTATCATTCTCCTTGAGTGCTTCAATTTCTTCATCCATAGCTTCCTTCAATTCTGCCTTGGTCTTTGCCTCTTCATATGATGATGGCTCTTCAAGTGATAAATCTTTAGCAATATACACAGAATGCTTAGTTACTAAAGAAGTAACATACCCATATCTGATTGGCTTCTTGCTCTTCCTTTGTGATCTTCTAATTGCTTGGTTGGATGATTCAGATATGTCTTCCAATCTCTTCATCTTGACCTTGCCCTTTGATTTCAATGCTTTGAACTCCTCCAAATTGGTGGTGTCCTCATCATCTCATTTGATGTCTTCAATTTGATTTGGTTCCTCCTTGGTGAGACTTGGAAACTCTTCTTCCAAGTCATATGGCAACTTAACCTTCCTGCATTCACTTTCAAACCAAGAATCATTCTCATCAAACACAACATCTCTACTGACCATAAAACCTTTGTTGGATGGATTATAAAATATGTACCCTTTCTTATTTAAATCATACCCTATGAAGATGCACTTCTCTGTCTTAGGGTCTAGCTTACCTCTGATCTAAGATGGGATATGCACATAAGCAACACATCCAAAGATCCTGCAATGATGAAGAGATGGCCTCCTGCCATGCCATGCTTCATATGGGGTCATACCCATCAAGTGACTTGGATGGCGACCTGCTAATGAGATAAGTGACAGTAGATACACTCTCTACCCACAAATAATTAGGTAATCTTTTCTCATTTAGCATTGACCTAGATGTTTCAACAATCAACTTATTTCTCCTCTCTCCCACCCCATTTTGCTCAGGGATATACCTTGTTGTAATTTCTCTTTTGATTCCTCTATTCTGCAAGAATGCATCAAATTCATTTGAGAAGTACTCACCTCCTCCATCTGACCTTAGTCTCTTTAGGCTTCTTCCTTTTTGGTTTTCCACAAGTGCAAGATACTTCTTAAAGCAACTAAACACTTCATCTTTGTGCTTCATAAAATACACGATAGTCCATCTACTAAAATCATCAATGAAAGATACATAATACCTTGAGCCTGAAATAAAAGGATCCTTGCTTGGTCCCCACACATCTCTGTGGACAAGCTCCAAGTAATCCTCATGCATGTAGCCTTTCTTTGAGAAGGGTAACCTGTGAGATTTACCAAACTAACATGCAACACATATATAGATCATGTGTTGCTTGGATACATTAGGTATCCCAAGCAGACATTGGTCTCTACATATTTGCTTTAAATTTCTCTCACCAATATGCCCTAATCTTTTATGCCAAATCTCAAGCTATGAAAATGTTTGATCTTTGTAATTATAAAGTGCAATATTCCTTGTATCTTCAAGTTCAAATGTAAATAGTTTACCTGTCTTTTCTCCCTTGGCTATTCTCTTGAATCCATGTTGGGGATCCTCCACAAATGCTCCATATTTGTTGAACCTAACATGCAAAACCTTTTCCACAATCTCTCCAACACTCATCAAATTCTTAGTGATTGTAGGTACATATAGAACCTTGCTCAACATATTCCTATTCCCATAAGAGGTTTTAACATTTCCTACCTTGACCACTAAATGCTTGGTGTCATCACTTGTTTGCACTTGGTGCTTTCCCTTGGGTTCCTAAAGTTCAAAGAGAAGAGCTACATTGCCTGTAACATGGTTTGAACAACCTGAGTCAATATAGAAGAGGTGTTCATCATTCATACCTTGCTTTGAGTCATGTTCATAATCAGAAGGGAACAACTAACATTGATGATGGTTGAACCTTCCTTTTGATTGTGTGTAGCCACCTCTTTGGAAACCTCTACCTCTTTGATTCTTGAAGTTCCTGTAACACTCATCTGTGGTGTGATTTGATAAACCACATATATTACATGGGGAAGAGTTGAAAGGTATCCCCCTACCTTGCTTACCTCCTCTACCCCTACCTCTTGAGTTCCTACCTCTTCCTGCATAATTGGATTCAGAAGTAGTACCTTCATCTTCTACTTTCTTTCTCTTTCCTTTGTCTTTAATCTTCCCTTTATCTGTGTATAGGGCAGAAGAATTATTACCTCTTGATGGTTCTCCATTTTTGTTGAGCTTGGCTTCATGCGTAAAGAGTTTCCCATGAGTGTGGTAAGATCTCGAATCTGCATGTCCATGTACAAGTCCATGGCAGTTGTGAAGCTTTCCCATTTTTCATCTGCCTTGATGCCATTGATCACTTGTCTCACAATTTGCTCCTCTTTAATCTCCTCTCCTATGCTTGCAAATTGGTTAGCTACATCTTTGACTTTGGTCACATACTCTGACACACTTTTCTTGGATTGCTTCCTTTGAGGGGTGAACTCAATCCACAATTGATTCTTTCTTGCTCTTGTATTAGAAGAAAAGTATGAAGACAATGTATCCCAAGTCTCTTGGGATGTTTTAAATTTCCTAATGTGTGGAAGAAGGAAATCAGAGTAAGAGTTAAGTAAGTATGACCTTGCTAATGCATCTTTGGCACACCAAGAGTTGAGTCTTTCAAGCTCCTCTCTTGTAGGTTGTCCTTTGCTTCTAAAAATGGGCATCTCCTCATCTCCTGATATGCATCCATAGAGACTCCTTCCTTGCAAGTATTTATTCATCCTCAAGGACCATGCTTGGTAATTGTTCCTGTACGATTCATCAATAAAAGAAGGGAAACCATCTCCCATTTTACCTCAAATTGCTCTGATACCACTATTGGGAAAGATGGATGGAAACCTCAAGAAATGAGTTGATACTGCTAATCCCTACTTTGTACCAGGCCTATGTTACTTCAAAGTTGATTTGTAGACCCCTTTGGCTTTCCAATGACACTAAATAAGTGCCTACGTGCTTTGGAGATGATACTTCGAAAAATTCGATCAAAACAAATAAGTTTGCAAGTAGCTATGAGCCAAAAGTTGTTATTTTGGTCTTGACACCTACTAGATGTTATGCTCAGTACTCTCAATGCAGTAGCAATTAGAAAAACTCCTTCTAAGGGTATCTAACTAGCTTGAGGAGCTAATGATTCCAAGTGGAATCACTTAAAATGATAGACTACACACTAAGCAATGTCTTTAGCAAGTAGAAGCTTACCCTCGACTTTTTTAGGAACTCTATAGAGAATGAACAGTGACCACTTCGAGAAACGTTTCTCCCAATTGGTTGAATGAAACTTCTTCAAACTTTGTTAGTTTGTAATAGAATTTGTGCTTGTCCCAATGAGCTATAGAACATTGAAAATGATGGAGGGATCACTGCGATTTGAGCAACACAAGTACATTGTTGTGAGTGACAATGACAAAGATACCAACAGAGATGATCAATGATATAATGTATTCTATGACAATGTTGTTAATGATCATTGGCATGAATATGATGCCTAATGATGGTGATATGAGTCTTCTATAGTGTAAGCCTCTCATCTACATCAAATGATCAACGATAAGCTTAGTAATGGGGCTCTTTTTTGGCCGCGAGACTTAAAGCTACTTTTATAGTGTCTCACTTCAAGTTTGAAATTTGAAATTCAAATGAATGTCCACCTAAAATTTCTTCCTCTATATAAGGAGATATTCCCTCAATGAAACTCGTACCATAAAGTTAACCTAGCTCCATGAGTTTAGTGGCATTTACAAATTTCTTCTAAATCAAATGACTTTTACAAAAAATTAATGGTAAAAACCATAAGCAATGGTTCATGTGGATCTTCAAGGAGTTGCACATAATACTTCCAATGACTAGCCAAGTGTGAAGGCTTGGAATTTGCACCAACAACTATCTCATGAATCCTCTTCCCTAAATCAAATCAAAGGATTGGCTTTTGTGCAAAAGTTGCATATGGAAAAATTGTGCTCAAAGTCTACACCACAAGTAGTGAGAGTTATCCCTTCTACTAGTCTTAAGGGTCTTTCTATGGCCATTTGTAATTTCATTCTTGTTGGCCTGAGTGTTGGCTTGCCCCAACGCTTCCAATGGGAAGTGGTGGTAATTGAAACTCCTTTACTTAAGTCCAAAATAGCTTTAGTTGTGTATCCCTGATGAGTGATATGCAGATAGGTGTTTCCTTCTTCTCCTTCACTCATATCTCCTATCTTATCTAAGGGTATTTCTGGCACTATTTGATGTGATCCTACCTAAGAATGATTTTTTGTTACTTCTGGCACTTGGTTGGCTATGTGAGATTGCACTACATTTTTTTGTTCTTTATTACTTTCGTATTTCTAGGAAAGATTGAGTCTTTGTTCCTTATCATGATAGTTGGTGCTCTCATACAGGTAGACTTTGCTTTACATGGGCCTGTAAAATTAGTCAATGGGGTTACATGAGGTTCATTAGATGGTGATGGTGATGGTGATGGTGATGGCGGTGGTGCTGATGTGTGAGAGTGCATTTGAGATGCAAGTTCGATTATCTTGGCTTTTATTTTTCTTAGGACTTCCTCAAGTTTGCTCATCTTTTTTGCCCATTGTCTCTTCATTCATTCACGACTATCCTTCTAGGCTCTTGTCCTTTTCTTAGTTAGACTCTCAATCTCACTAACCTAAGAGCTCTTTTCCTTACCTAAGCTTTGGCTTTGGTATAATGCCTAGGCTATGGTGACTACTTTGCACTGGGGTAGTGGAAGTCACACTTCTAGTAGAATCTACTACTTACCCAATGACGTTAATAGGAGTGAAGTTTGGCACATTGTTTGGGTTCTTAGGAAAATCTTGTAGAAGGTGTTCCTTCCCACAATCTGGATAAAAACCTTGAAATGTCATTGATTGGGGCTGCATAGCTGTAGCTATAGGGCAATCACAAATGAAGTGATCTCCCTAGCATCTAGAGCATGGTCCTCTAGGTGCCAAGGGTCTGATCTATCTAGATTTGGACCTAGAGTTAGGATTTGCATACATGGCATTAGTGTATTCTAGCTCCCAACTAGCTTTGCTAGGATTTTTGTAAGGGTAAATCTTTTTATGCTCTGTTGACTCCATATACTAGGCCTAAAGACTATGGATGTGAGCTCAATTAAAAATATGATTATTTGGGTCACCATCAAAAATCAATGTCGATGCTAGCACTAAGGCTCTATTCACTTATTTTTTAGTAATTGCATACTTTACTAAGATCACATTGGCTACGCGTGGATTTTGTTGAACTAACACTAGTTAAGGCCTTTCTTGAGCTTGACAGGGTGGTTGGTAGGGTTGTTGGGGCCTAACATACTATTGTGCTGGGATATTGATGCTAGCATCTCCCCTAATGTGGCTATGACTCTAGATAATTTTGTGTAACCACTTGCTTGTTATATGGGCATTCTTGTGCAACGTGGTTAGTATACCTTCTTTCTATTGTGCAGTATTGGCTGTTAGGGTTCACTTGGGGTTGAGTCATGATTGGTCACACATTAGTCATCTAGTCTTCTCCATAGGTATATCATCATTTCGGTGAGATAAAACTAGGCGTCTGCTTGCTAGATACACCTAACTTTTGAGCTACCTTCTTTGCAAGTTCCTCAACAGATGTGGATGGCTTGGAAGTGAGCCTATTAGAGCTATCTAAATCTTTTTAAGTTTTTGAAAGCTCTAATTCATCCCCTAGATTAACCTCAAAGTCTGTGCACATGCGTACAGACTGTTCTATGGATCTAGGGTCCTTTAAGAACACATAAGATCTCAATTTGGTACTTAAAAAAACATCTAGGAATAAAGACACTTGTTTGGCTAGTGTGGGTAAATCTAGGATAGGTTATCTCTCTAAGTACTATCTAAACCATCTTCTTCCAAGTCAAACTACTTCCTGAGGTGTTTGTTTGAAACTATGTATAAGCGATGAAGTATTGTGTCTGATGCCACTTTTCGATAATTTAGTAATGAATGCTTCTAGCATCTGGTCTATATTCCTAAAATCACCTTGGTGTAGTGGTTGAAACCATGTTAAGGTAGTTTTCTTAAGATTTAGACCGAAGGCATTGTACTCAATGAACAGGTCTTTGACTTGTTTTGCTCTCAAACATTTCTAAACTCTGCTACATGATCATAATGTTCTCCTGTGCCATCGGAGTAATTCTTCATGGGTTTAACCAGTTGGGTAGGCCTCCAGATTCTAGGTTGTTCTCTAGGCCTAGGCAAGGGAAACTCATCCATGCATCTTCGATGTCTCAAATTTATGTGTCTCGTGTAATATGTTGTTTTTGCATCTAGTCCTGACCGCTCTCATCCTAAGGGGTTGGCAAAGCACACTTTAGGTCTCTCTCTAGCTCTCTCCCTTTGGATTTCATGAGTCTGGGATGATCCTACTCGTTGGAGGCCATGCGGAACATTAGATCTTAGTGGACGGAAAATCAATTCACCCTTCCAAGTGTATGCATGCTTGTCATGCTCTGTTACCAAGAACATTCTCTTCGATGTATTATCTAGATAGAAAACTTTGTTTGGTGTCTCCGGATCTTTGAACTCGTAGATGGTGTCTGTGCCTATTGCTCTAAGTTGACCTATCTTGAATCTCCAAAAATCTTCCGCCGTTACTCTATTTAAAAATAGTTATAGTTTTCTTGAGGAGCCCACTCTAGAGTAATCACTCTGGTCCAGACGTACTTGCCTCGAGGAATCATGGGTTCTCATCCTAGATCTCCTTGCTCTAGGTCTCCTATCTCCTTCTTGAGAATGATATTTCTGAACTCATCTATCCTCTCTAGTAAGTTGGTAACCACATACATGGTTCCTTGATACTCAATATACAAACCCTCTTTGGTTTTAGCCTCTGGGTGTGCAAGTTCAAACAGGATTTTTGAGTTGGACAACTGATCGCCATAGACCATCCTCATAGATGTCTGCACCTAATCGGTTGGTCCTAATATACTCCAACTATGTGTTATAGGGACCTATCATGTCTGTAAATAGATTTTTCCATGTTAAAGGACATCTCCAAATCACTCATTTCCAAACTAAGTATGTAGGGATAATCACTAAGCTATTGGGCCCACAACCTAGCTCTATGGTTGACACTAGCCTCATATGATATAATACTTTGTCAGACTCTCCCTAGGTGTCTACCTGATCTAAGGTTCATATGCCCTATTGATAAGCCCAATGACCCTTGTCCAACCATGTCGTTGATTCCTTGATATCAATCACTTATTTCTTTTAATTATGTATTTCCTTGTTTTAAAGCATGCATCATCAGGAGCACTTAGGTTTTCCTTACTTGATGTTCTTTGTCCAATCATATTAAATTATTTACCCTTAAGTTGTCCCTTGAGTGCAATTAAACTATTCTTAAACTAGAGAATTTAAAGGCTCTTAGAACTTGAGTGTCCATATCATGCCTCTGGTCAATCAAAACCACTAATCTCCCTTAGCCTATGCCAAAAATTGACTGAGGGGATTGAGAGATCTTCCAACCTCAAGTCACTTCACCTTGTTTGCACTTGTATGCCTAGGATGCATGTTCTTAAGCTTGATCACATTGGCACCTTGCCTTGGACACTCTTAATTGACTCTTGGTGGATTTGTAAAAGTCCCAAGTTTAGATCACACTTTAACTATGATTGACAAAAAAATTTCATTTAAGCACTGTTTATAGGCCCTTTTTTCCCTTGAGTAAATTCTCTAGAGTTCTGTTGGTTTCCTAATCCCACATGAGGGTCAACTTCAAATTACCCTATATGAAAATCAACACATTATTTTTAAGGAAAAATAGTTGAGATCATGTAGGATTAAGAGGGAGCTTTCCAACACACTCAAGGGCTCAAAAAAAGGATTTCACATGAAAACGTTATGTCATTTTAGGATTCTGGGGGTTCAAACAGGCAAATAGGATCTCTCAGGATATTTGTGTATTCCTCTAAGGCCTCTATAATTGTGTAGGTAAAAAACCTTAAAAATGGCAATTTCTAGCCCAAATTTTCAAAAAATTAACACCTTAATTTTTGTCGAAGTTGGATGACATCATTCTTAGAGGTAGTGATGCCAATGGCATCAAACAAATCAAAAACCAGATGATGGAGGAGTTTAAGATCAATGACCTATCGTTTTTGAAATAGTTTTTTGGACTTGAGTTTGTATACACTAACTCTGGAATCTACATCACTCAAATGAAATATGTGCAGGACATGTTGAAGAAGTTTCACTTGGAGGATGCAAAAATAGCTAGCACCCCTATGGAGGTAAATCATAAATTGAGTGCTCATGAAGGTGATTTGCTTGAAGACATTGTAGGTTATCAAAGCATAGTTGGGAGTCTAAACTATGCAACACTAATAAGGATTGACATATGTTATGGAGTAAGTGTTCTGATCCAATTCATGCATAAACCTAGAACACCTCACTTGGAAGCTGCTAAAAGAATTTTGAAGTACCTCAAAGGTACTCAAAATCAAGGTTTTTACTTCCCATACACATCAGATTTGGACATAAAGTTGTACTCAGATGCAGATTGGGTAGGATGTAAGGATGATAAAAGAAGTACTTCTGGTTATTTATCTTTTGTAGGTGATAAACCCATCTCATGGTCTTCTAAGAAGCAACCAATTGTTGCTCTACCTTTAATAGATGTTGAATACAGGGGATTAGCAAATGCTACACAAGAAGCTGTTTGGATTATGTTGCTCTACACAAATTTGGGATTTCACACTCATTTACCAATGATCTTTGGTGATAACACTATTTCTTTGCATCTTGCAGCCAACCCCATTTATCATGCAAGAACTAAGCATATAGAAGTGCACTATCACTATGTTAGAGAGAAAATATTGAGCAAAAAAAATCAACTAGCATATGTATCTACAAATATGTAGTGTGCTGATTTGTTAACCAAAGCACTTGATGGCACTAAACTTTGCAGGTTTAAAACCATGATTGGAGTACAACATATTCAAGAAGAATGATGAAGTTATGCAAGCCAAGATGTTTCACTTGAGGGGGAGCTATTGGTGCAAATGATTAAGCCTACACATTTGGCTTAGCATGGAAGACAATGTGTGGAACTAGCACTTAAAGATTCATGTGACCTATAGCTTGTAACTACTTGATCATCTACCATTGTAAAATGTTGATTCCCTTGAGAATCTTGTAAAAGCTTATATCTCGTGGAGTTAGGAAGAATATTAGCTACGACTCCAAATTGATGAAATATCTCGTAAATTAGTGGAATTACTTTTTGATTGGAGCCAAGTTTGAATTAAACACTCAAACTTAGAAGAAATACTTATAAAATACCTTGTAAAATCTTGCAGGGTAGTGTGCCTCATTTTGAGCTCCTTCCTTGATAATTTGTAGATTTTGAGTATCTCACACTATAGGTCACTCAGTTTGTCATCATTGAGCATCATTATAATGCCAATGACTTTGTACAATCATGTTATATAATACATATAGCTCAATCAGCATCTCTGTCTACTTCTCTGCTATGATTACTCAAAATAGGAAACTTCTTCTGGTCATATCTCAGTGAATACTCAACCATTTTAGATAATTTTTCGCTTGTTGGAACCAGCTTGAAGTCTACTTTATAGTATGAAAATTTCAAGGCATTTGATTCAAGCATGTGGGAGAAAGCATCCTTGAAATGCTCAGTGTTCATCTACTGGTTGCTCCCTAAAAAGTCGGGGGTAAGATCTAATTTGATAAAGTTATTTCTCATAGCAAAGTTGATCATTTTAAATTATTCCACTTGCAATCATTAGCTATCTAAGCTAATTGAATTCCCTCAAAAGGAATTTTTTCAGTTGATACTGTACTGTGAGCTTTCAGTAACAAAGCCAGTAGGTGTGTGGACTAAAATAGCAAGTTTTTCAACACTAGCTATTCTTGAACTAGTCTATTTTGGATTAATTGTTTCAAGCATCATCTCCAAAGTACATAGGTACTTTCTTGGTGTCATTTTCAACCTAAAAGGGCCTACTTTATAACTCTAAAGTGTATCAAGGCTGGTACAAAGCAGGTTTTAGTAGTACCATCTCACTTCCTTGAAGTATCCATCCATCTCTCCCAACAGGGATGCTCTAGTGGTGCACTTTATCGTTCCATGCATGAAAACAAGGAATGCCAACTTTCTCTATTTTTCATGATAGATAGAGGTCATCGTCTTGAAAACTATGCAGAGGTTTTTTGCCTGCGCAAGCTACTAGAGATGATGATACAACCAAAACCTACAACAAAATCTCACAAATAATAAGAAAATAAATGAACACAAGCTCTCTCTTGCTCTCTATCTCACAAATGAAATAAGGAGAATGGGGTGGGGAAGGGAATATGAAAAAAAGATTGAAAATTCAGCAAAGAAGGAAATGAAGATGGGAGATGTTGAGGAGGAGGAGGATGTTGATAGTGGTGAAGAAAGTAAGAAAAAATAATGAAAAGTAAGGAAATTACCTATGGATCGAATGTCACAACTCTACATCTTACCATCACACGCTCGTCTTTGAAGCTTGCTCCCCGGCAATGGTGCCAAATTTTGTGTCACTAGCACAATGGTGAATACCAACGTGATGAGATCCACCTCATAAATGTCAATTTGTGGAGATGTGAGAAGTGGTGTGATGACCATTAGCAAGTGAAGACACAAGTGCATGAGTGAGGAGCACACTAGCATGCACACATATACACACACAACCACATGCACAGAAGGCAACAACAAAGAGAGGAACAATGGAGTGCTTTCAATTACACAAGAACTATATTACAAAAGCTTTAATATCTACCAATCCAACCTCGAAAATGAGATCTCTAGCTCTTTTTATAGTTTTTCACTAGCTTTGGCCCTGTCCAGACCTAGTGTTCAGACTAGTTAAAAATTAAGTTCGAGTGCTTATTTGAGGGCTCAAACAGAGTCTAAAATTATGAAAATTGGTATATGGCTACTTCTAGTATTGCTCTAGCTCAAGGACTCCTTGTCTTGAAAAAATGAAAAAACTGGAGCTAAACCTATCAAAGAAGATATTTACAATGTTTGTGTGGTGAGGAAAATCACTCTTGGTTGAAATAACTTATGAAAAATTGATTAGGCCTATTCTTTGTAGATTTGCATAATGGTTCCATCTCCTTGCTCATTCTAGCCCCTTTCTTTGGCCTTCTTGTCTATTGACACTTCCAACACAAAGTCATCACCAAAGAAACAAAATGTAAATCTAAGACGACAACCAAGGATGTAGGAAGGAGATCAATCGCAGAGAATTCGAGAAATTAGAATACCCAAGTAGTCAATGATAGCATGCCCTGATAGCGCATGCATTTGGGTGCCTAATAGTTGCTTAGAAGCCTAGATTTCCCCACACACATCAATATCCATGAGGATGTTTGAGTTTTCCCTTAATCATGATTCACCTCGAAAACAAGCCAGCCATTGTACACAAAAAGCCATGTAAATAAGCTCTTAAGCCAAATTGGAAATGGGTGGCTAAACATTTCCAAATCCAACCAAGATCCTTGCCTCCTAAGAGATTGTATACCTGGATAACCTCATCTTGTAATCCCATAAGGAAATCAATCACTTATAACTAATTTTGTATCAAATTTGTACATCATACACCTTCTAATATACGGATGAGTTATCGCAAACATGTTGAGCTCATGCATTATCCCAAGTATGCATATAGGCATTCTAGTGACATGTACTAGGCACAAGAATATTAGTGTGCACTATTACACGATAGAGGGCTAATGGGAAGCATGTTTGTATTGGAAAGGGATGGAGTTCTCTCCATACTAAGGTCAAAGTTTATTTCCATACTAATGTGTTTGCCTTGTGTTGTAGATCTTTGTAAAGAACAAGATTTTCATGATGCAAGTAGGAGATCCCTCTGAACTAGGTCCCAGTCAATGACTTGCGGCTTATCACACTCTTCCTATTGAGGAGTATCCATTACTTCCCCCTAGAAAGATGCCATGCTTCGAAGGTGAGCTCCCTATTGAAAACCTGCTGACAAGCCTTACAAATCACATCAATGTAAAATCACATTGGTTTTAGGGGTTAGTAGGGCCACTAGTTGATGCTAAGTACATGTTTGAGTCAAAATTGAAATTTGATAATTTTTGCTAACATTCTTGATCCTTTTCATAGGAATTTTAGGCCCCCCTAGAACTCTAAGGATTGCAAATCTTTTTGGAGAAGCTCAGATGAGCCAAATATTTCACAACATCCCTTCCCAAACTTGATTTTTATAGATGTTATTTCTTGATTCACAAACTACATGAACCTGACAGTGATAACGATCTAGCGAATACTTTTGTCCTTTCATCTATGTTACCAAATTAGTCTTTGAAGAAGATGAGGCTCACACATATCTTGTTCGAGAGGCATTAAAGATGTTTGGCATGCACATCCCATTGGAAAATGCACACCTAATTCTAGAGGATATGAAGAAAACTGATATACTTAAGCTCTCCTACACGTCAATTATTACTCCAAATTTGTCTATGGCTTTGCACATGTGCATTCATCATTTCATGTTTCTTGTGAGTTCATGCAACACCACAAGAAAATATGGTTTAGCTTATACTTGGAACATAACATGTCCATTGGTATTGACTTGCCACATTGGATTACCGATCAAGTATGTGCAACTAATAATAGGTGAATAAGAAAAAAAGTGATTAATGGATGTCGTGCAATCACTAGAAGTGTTTACATGTGACTTGCTTATTCTATTCCTATTGAAAGGGCACTTACATGTGGCCAGTTGCAAGCATTCAAGAGTGGTAGAGCATCAATCTCCCAACCCACCAAAAGAATGCACGATACCATTCAATTCCTGCAATCGACCAAAAACTCATTCTCATCCCAACCATCTTCCCGAGGAACACACCTCGTAATTTTACCTATCCACATTCGCATTCCACAACCCTCTTCTTTAGAAGGTGAAGGTGAAATTCAAGCACAGCAACCAATAGGAGACATGTCTACAGAACAAATAGAAACTATTACATCAAAAGGATTTGTATTCTTGTGTCTAACACTATTACAGATGTTTTCATCACTACTTTAGATTGTGACATTCCAAGACCCATCCACATTGAATTCCAATTATCAGACACTAATTATGTCTCATAGGAGTATGAACAACCTAGTTATCTAGGTTCACAAATTGATCATGAAGAATGGCACACACACACATATCAAGAAGATGATGAGAGGCCCTTAAGTGATGAAGAGGAAGACAATAGGACTTATGAACATGATCAACAAGAACAACATCACAAGATAAATGGGATGAAGGTAGGGACATTGAAAAAGACCATGAACTAGACAAAGCCACTTGGGTAGTAACATTGCAATGCTTCTAAGACACCATGTAAGCCATTTTCAACCATCGCAAGCTGAATGAAGAGCAAAGCCATGCAATATTACAAAAAGAACTTGACAACAATGGTTTTGATGTGCATTTTATTGAAACAATCCATCTTCTCAGACAAGTAGTAGTCATATTAGAAGCATTGGATTATCTTTAAATTCCATCACCAACACGTATGATCCTCATAGAGTGTGACTTCAACCATGATCATGTCAAAGCACTAGCACCCTCTTACCTCTCTAGATTCTCCACACGTTGAGGACACATGCCTCGAGCATTCCGACCTATCGACACCTCTCAAGTGTGTAATCCACCCATTCCACCCATCACCATTGTAATCCAACTCTCCCATGAATAGGAGTCCATTTTTGAGACTCCACCGGTAGCCCCACCTCACTAGCATGTACCATAGTATGCCCACCCCGATCCCCACCTTGCATGTCTACTCACACTGAAGAACACTTTCTCATAACCTCATCGGTAGCCACCACTATATCAAGTACCATTACCACAACCTCTTCAATACCACCTATAATTGCTCCATTTCCACCACCTATTCAACCAACATTAACTCCATTTCCCCCTCCACTCTGTCCCCCTTCCCCTCTATAATTTCCCCTTATTTTTTCTTCAATACTCAACCCACCATGCATGCATATCCTATTGTGGGAGAATATATTTTCATCCAAGATCTCCCTAGTTCCCTTCTTTAGACCACCTTTCACCCAACCTGTCCAAGTGTCACCTATATTTTTGTCTATTTTCATAAGTACACCACTCATGACACCACTAGTGCCAATTTTGACCATAACCACAACACAAACAACCATGTCCGATGCCATGGACATATCATTATTGACAGCACCACAATCATCACTTCACACACAAACCTTGATGCTGCCTCCAAAAACCTCACCACCACTCACTAGCATGTTCAACTTTGAATCCACTCTAGCCATCCCTACTCCCATCCCCTCTGCATAAAAAATATACCAACAAGCATTTATGTAGTATAATCCAATCTATTCTTCAACCACCATCAACAACACCCTTGATGAAATGTTTACATGCATGCATCAAGTAAGGGAAGAGTTTGCCACCTTGGGCTAGTACCATGCTCATCTCCAGAAGCACATGGGGAACCTCGAGGCCCAGCTAATTTCATTAAGTATTGAGAATGCTTTATTGAATGCATAGTACACTTAGCTTAATGAGACACATCACACACCAAAAGTCCTACTCAAGAATTAAAACAAACAAGTAGTTGTAGAATTAGAAGAACCTCTTAGAGTTTAGATGGAGTGCAATGCCAAATTGATGTGCAATATGGGATTGCTACACGGCCACCTCATAATGGTGAGAGAGGAGAATCATAGATTGTAGGAACAAAACAAAGAAAAATTTAAAGAAGCTATGGACACACCAAGCATGCTGGTAAGTCCCACTCGATTCCAAGTCATGCCACCATAAGAAGTTAAGATTATCTTGAAGGATTACACAATGTTATTAGAAGCACATGATAAGCTCACAACTGACAACAAGACATTGAAGACCATTCTAGTAGCCTTGCCCACACTAATATAGGAAGAGAAAACCACAAGTAAGCTTATTTTAACCACTAAAGTCTTGGATGAGCTTGAAAATGTGCAAAAATAAGTCACTACCTTCCGGGGAGAGATTGCATCCCATCCTACCCTTGAGAGACGAGCATCACCCCTAAAATTCTTGAGCTAGAGGAACTCATTGAGATTCTTGTTGACCAATGCTATGAAGGAGAGTATGAACCTTAGGCTGTAATCAACAACAAAGTTACCAAGGAGGGCTAGGATAATTTTCAATTACCACACTCGGCTTCGATGAAGCTTGTCCAAGAATTAGGATGCACACATTTAGCAAGAGTGGAAGCATAGTTACAAGCCAGGGTCATATTTGAAGAGTCTATCCTAACGTGGGCCTATTTCTGAGAGATTTCACCTTGTGGATACATATCTAGAAATGAAATATATTATATGCCATACTTCATGATTTTGACTATGTTCAATGTAGAGATCAAACACGTAATACGGAAGATAATCACTCATGCCACCCACTTCCAACCAGATGGTCTGCCCCTAGAATCATTAAAAGGCTCCATTTTTCAGCCCAACTAGTGGGTGCAACTCCTTCTAGAATACTTGAAAATGATGTAGACTTGGACGAATTCACCTCTACATGTCTTATAAAATTTGTGATATGGTCTAGTGGGTAGATGCTACTCCTAGTCAGCTTTCACTATTAAAGTGAAAAACCATCCAAAGTTTCAAGATTGTCTAAATTATCCCTATCTTGCATCATCTTTGCCCCCCCCCCCCCATGATAGCATACATGATGGCTACAATACAACACTGGCTCCCATGACTACATAGAATGACAAATGTAGCACCATAAATGCAATTAAAGATTCTCAATTTAATGCAAAACACCTTTAAAGCTTTTGAGAAAATTAAGGCCCCACATGTGTTGACACCAAGATTTGAGCATGGAAATCTTGATCTCATTTATGATATGAGCACTATGCCATCTATGCCGATTTGTTATGCCTGGCATTGTCAAATCAATTATCTCCCATCATGATACAAGAAAATATTCAAAGAGATGTTCACAACGGGATTGCTGGAATACCATTCAAAGGTTTTCATCTGAGATCCAAAACATCTATTATAGTTATTTGCATGCAAACAACTAATGTATGTTGGAGTTGAAGATCTACAGAAGCACGTGAACAACACAAGGAAGAAGAAGAAGCTTGGAGCACAACACACAATACTGAATGTATTAGCACTAGAATGTAGAAAGATAAGTGACCCATTAGGGCAATAGGCATATCTACAAGTCGGGAGAAAAAACCTCCTAAAGAGGAAAAAAAGTACCTCAATGGTCCTAGTGTGTTCACACACATCACTACCTAAGTATATCAACAAATGCCCCCTGGGAGTGATGTGGTCAACAAGGAGCTGGCACTCATGTATAAGGAAGTGCCAAGATATGTGGAATCAATCTACAAAAGGAAGCCCAAAGCTTAACTTCTGCCGAGGCAGAGCGTTCATGAAAAGGACTACAATGTTCTCCTGCATGGGCACATATGTCAAGCTGATCTCTCCAGTAGAGAACCTCTTCTTGAAAAAATGATAATGCACCTCAATGTGCTTAGTGCTAGCATGGAACACAGGGTTCTCGTAATTGCCAATGTGCTTTGACTGTCAGTGAAGATGGTGATGGCAGAAGATTGAACAATACCCAAATCAACCAGAAGGTGTCTGAGCCACACACACTCAATAGTCGCTGTGAAAGCTACCCTATACTCAACCTCACATTTGGAAGCGGCCACAATAGGTTGCTTCTTGCTCAACCAAGATATACATGAGCTACGAAGCATGAAGCAAAAGCCACTGGTGGACACATGAGTGTCATAGCAACCAGTCTAGTGAGAGTCAGAAAAAGCATGTAAATCTAGCAGTAGTGATCCCCCCTTGGGATAAAACAATCCAAGTATCCGGGTACTAGTCAAGTACCGAAGGTAGCAAAGTAGCAGGGGTTGTTCGTATGTCTAGAGGAGAAGTGAAAATTGAGACTATGGGAGTATGTAAAGACAACATGAGTAAGGATATGTGAGGCCAAGTCAGTCTAAGTAGTTGATCTTGCAAAGATAGAATGCTTTTAAATACTATGAATACCATTCAACATGCAACAATGATTTTTATTGCTAAATTTGTGAAATGAATTACCAACTTTGTAAATCAGCACTTCATTGTTTGCAAGTCAAGGGGCCCTCAAGCTTAAGACGCTTCAGTAGAACCCACATATCGAATTTCATAATTTTAGAATTTGTTAGATGCACCAAAAGTAGTTTAGAACCTAATTTTTAACTATGTTAGACACTAGGTTTGAAACTGGCCAAAACTCCAAGAAAACTATGAAAAGAGAGAGAGAGAGAGATATATCGTTTTTTAGGCTATCTTGACACATAAATTTGTGAGTGATGCTCCAAAGTACTTAGTTGGTCTAAGTGCATATTCTTGAAGTTTTGGAAGTGTACTAAGTGTCAGTGAAGCTACAAAGGGATGGTCTTGAGGAGGTTTTTCCAAGACAATATCGTCTTTATAGACTGGTCCATCACCTCTTCACAATGGTATTAGAGCAAAGTTAAAACCTAAGAGTTATGGGTGATGGGTTCCCCTCATCCATTAACAAGCCAGATCAAAGAAACTATTTAGCATGGCCTCTAACAATGGAGGCTTATATGCAAGGAAGGAATTTATATGGATACATATTAGGAAATTAGATAATGCCAACACTCAAAAGCAAGGGCCAATCAACCCAAGAGGAACAAGAAAGGTTGAATGCAGCTTTTTCAAGGTCATACATTCTCAACTCTATCTCTAATTTTCTACTCCCTCATATTAGGAACGTAAGACCTCTCAAGAGACATGGAATGCTTTGGAAGCATTCTTCTCCTCTAGTACCAAAGTCAATAAGAATTAGTTAAGGATGGAGTTTATAACACTTAAGAAGATACCCAAGCAAAGTGTTACTGACTGTGTCACCAAGATAAAGGACATTGCAGATCAACTTGGGAGCAGTGAAGAGATCATTGATGAAGAGAAAATTGTGAGGTAATTGTGAGACCAAATTATATGACAAATGTGAAGCCTTGACCACACCATGGACCTCTACATGGACATGCAAGTACTTGATTTCAACACACTTATGGGACAATGTTTCACACATGAAGCAAAGCTTATGAAGAATGGTAAGAACCAAAAAGGTAACCAATCCTCTTCACTCTTTAGAGATAAGAACAAAGGCAAGGACAGAAATGTGATGATCAAGGAAGTACCTCTCAAGTCAATTTTGCAAGTATAGGTAGAGGTTCAAGAGGAAGAGGTAAAGGAGGTAGACAAGGCAGGGGAGAGCTCAAAGCTTATCACCCTATACTATATCTGGTCTATCAAATCACATTACAAAGAAATGTTTTATGAACCCATGGAGTCAAAGAGGAATAGGCTGCAATAGAGGAGGCTACAAAAGCTCAAGAGGTACATACAACAGCTCTTATGGATAACAAAAAAATTCATATAACAAGAACCATCAAGGGGGCTACAAAGGAAGGAGAGAGTACAACAAGAACAACAACAGAGATGATCAAGCTCAAGAGGATTCACTTCTACTCATGAACATGACAATTGTTGGAGTTTGATGTTTGTGGAAGCATGCGAACATCATAAGGAAGAAGAAGAAGCTTGGAGCACAACACACAATACTGACACACACTCACACAATGAAGAAGCATAGAGTATGAGCAATGGAAGTATATTGATCTCAAAAGTAGAATTACAAGTTTTTCTTTCTTAAAAGTCCAACACAATCAATTATAACCTCTTAAATGAACTCTCTAGCTGCATTTATAGTTTTTTGCTAGTTTCAATTGATTTCAGATATAGTGGCTAGAATAGTTAAAAAATAGGTTATAGAGCTGATTTGGAGGGGTCTAGCAAGCTCTAAAAATTATGGAAATTTATATGTGAGTTCTACATAAGCTCTATTGAAGTTTGAGGTCTGTGGAAGCATGCGAACAACACAAGGAAGAAGAAGAAGAAACTTGGAGCACAACACACAATGTAACCCATTAGGGCTATAGGCATATATACAAGCTGGAGGAAAAAACCGCCTAAAGAGGGAAAAAAGTACCCCGATGGTCCTAGTATGTTCACACACATCACAATCTAAATATATCAACAAATCCCCTTAGGAGTGATGTGATGAACAAGGAGTTGGCACTCATGTATAAGGAAGTGTGAAGCTATGTGGAATCAATCCACAAAAGGAAGTAAGCCCAAAATTTTGCAGAAAGCTTCAAACTTCTCGCTAGGTAGAGCCTTCATAAAAAGGTCTGCAATGTTCTCTTGCGTGGGCACATATGCCAAGCTGATCTATCCAATAGTGAACATGTCCCTAACATAATGATAGTGCACCTCAATGTGCTTAGTGCACACATGGAACAGAGGGTTCCTTGCGATTGCGAATGCACTCTGACTGTCAATGAAGATGGTGGTGAGAGACAACTAACCAACACCCAAATTAGCCATAAGGCATCTAAGCCATACACACTCAACAGTCACTGTGAAAGCTGCCCTACACCTAGACTCACAACTAGAAGTGCCCACACTAGGCTACTTCTTTCTAAACCATGATATGCATGAGCTACCAAACATGAAGCAAAAACCACTAGTGTACACACAAGTGTCATAACAACTAGCCTATTCAAAGTAAAAAAGAGCATGTAAATCTGGTGGTAGTGATCCCACCTTGTGATAAAACATTCCAAGTAGTCAGGTACCACTCAAGTAGCGAAAGATGTGCTTAACTGCCTACCAATGCTTGACACTTGGGCACTGCATAAACCTGCTCATTTGTGAGATAGCAAACTTAATATCTAGCCGAGTAATGCATAAGTAAATCAAGCATCCAACAACCTGCTCATAGAGAACAACATCAAATGCATCTCCAATATCATGAGGACTCACTCGTAAACTTGTCTCCATAGGAGTGGCAATAGGTTTGTCGTCTTTAAGGCCAAAATATTGCAATAATTTGTCAATATAGTTCTTTTGACACAAAGCTATTCCAACATCAACTTGCATAAAGTGAATTCCCAAATAATGATGCAAACACCCCAAATCAGACATCTCAAATGAGGCATGCAAATCAGCCTTGAAATGAGCAATACGCTTCTCATGAGGACTAGTGAGCAACATGTCATCAACAGCAATGATCAGAAGCACATCATGTGCATGCTTAACATATAAGGTGCTCTCAGTGGGACTATTCTCAAAACCACGTGCAATCAGATAGGCATGTATCTTTTCATACCAAGCACATGGAGCTTACTTCAAACCATATAATGCCTTTTTCAGCCTACACATATGGTTTTCATGCCCTTTCTACACAAAGCCACGAGGCTAAAGAACATACACTTCTTCATGCAAGTCACCATTCAAAAATAGTTTAATGTCCAACTGATGTACATTCCAACCATGATGAGTTGCAAAGTGCACAGATGCTATGAACAGTAGTCATTTGGCATGTAGGTGCAACAGTCTCATCAAGATCAATGCTCCTTTCCAGCACATAACCCTTTGCAACAAGCCTAGCCTTATACCTGTCAACTGTCCATCAGGCTTATGCTTCTACTTGTATACCCACTTAGTGCCAATGGCCTTCTTGCTAGGAGGGAAGTCACATAAAGTCCAGGTATCATTTTTCATGATAGCGTCATATTTTGATTGCATAGCAACCATCCAATTTTCAAAACTTTTTGCTTCATCAAATGAAACAAGCTCATTCTCATTAAAAAGACTAGAGGTATCAACAAGTGCATCATGTAAATCTCCATCATAAATGGAATGATCTACATCATCACATGAAACTTGTAAACGATGAGAAGTTGCCTCATTAGGATCAACACTAGACTGTCCACCTGTAAAAAGAGGCAGTAAAGTATTATACATGTATTTGGAGCTGATTGTTGTCCCTTTAGTACATGAAAGTAATGGCTGAATAGCATCTTCTACAAAAACAACATCAGGGCTAACCAAAATGCATTTAGTTTGTGGATGATATAGATGATAGCCTTTGCTTTCAAAACTATACCCAACAAAAATACATTTCACTACTTTATCATCCAATTTCTTGCGATGTTCTTTAGGCACTGATGCATATGCGAGACAACCAAAAACACGGAGGTGAGAAAGAGATGACTTATGACCATGTTAAGCCTCATACGGAGTGATAGAGTGCAATGCTTTAGTGGGACACCTGTTAAGTACATATGTTGCACACATGACAGCCTCAAGCTAGAAACTATGTGGTAAAGCTTGACTCTTGACCACACACCTCACCATCTTCATGGGTGACATGTTCTTCCATTCAGAAACTCCATTTTTTTTAGGTGTATAGGGCACTGCACACTGATGTTTTATCCCACATTCAGCTAGAAATGCATTAAAATTAGAAGGCATATAATCCCCCCTCAATAAAAAAGAAGGGTGCCCATTCTACGTGGTGATAGATTTTCAACCAAAACCAAAAACTGTTTGAAGCACATAAACACCTCAGACTTTGCTTTCAATGGATGTACCCATGCATGCCTAGAAAAATCATCATTGAAAGTCACAAAATGAATATAGTTTCCAAAAGAGGGTGTCTGCATAGGACCACAAACATCACTATGAGCAAGCTACAATTTTTGAGTAGCTTGAACTGAATCATCTTTCGGAAAGGAGGAACATTGCATTTTTCCCAAAAGAGAGCCTTGATAAACATGTTTATAGGGTGCCTCAAGTTTGCTCAAAGAGGACATCATATCAGATTTTTGCAGGCGTAGCAAACTAGCAAAATTCAGATGGCCAAAGCATGCATGCAATAGCTTTACATCTGACATAGCCTAAAAATCATGTACTACACATGCTGAATCATTGAAAGATTTTCCGTAGTCTATGAGCTTATACAACCCACAACATAAAATGCTAGAAGCAATAATCACATCGCCATTTCACAGATCATGAATTGTACATGTGTCATTGACAAATTTCACAACCAAGCCAATCTTGGCTAAAGCTCAAACTGATAATAGATTCTTCTTGATCCCTGGCACAAATAAAGCGTCTGACAATGTAAAAGAACTACCATCAGAAGTAGTCAGAATGATCTTAGCGACTCCCATGATAGGATAAGAGGAGTCATCCGTGCATGTGACAGTATTCCCTATAGGGGCAAGCTTGAGTGAAGTGAAGAAAGTGCACTACGAGGTAACATGTTTGGTTGCACCACTATCAAAGTACCAAACATCTAAGTCTAATAGAGACATACATTGTTCTATAGACGATGGGTCAAAACTACAAACAATAGTAAATGCCCATTCTTCATACTACACTAGATTAGCAGACTTTGTTTTCGGTGTAGAGGCCTCTGTAACAACCATTCTAGTCTCTTTTTTCTTTGCCTCTTTTGCAGCCGATTTTGGACAATTCTTCATAACATGATCATTTGCTTTACAGTACTTGCAAAATAGTTTCTAATTTTTTGTTTTCTTGTCGTCTCTATTCTCGTTCTTTGATTGTGCAAAATTAGCATATTTTTGCTTACTGGTAGAAGAGCTCCATTTACAGGAAATCTTGATCTGCAACACACATAATAGACCTATCCTACCTAAACTGATCTTCGTGCAACAGAACAGAGACTAACTCCTCAAATGTTAAGGCATTTGGATTACCTCAAACTCTGATATGAATCGGGAAGTCCATTTAGAATAGTCTACACAAGTGAATTGTCAAGCAAGAATTCATCAGCACAAATCAATTGTTCCTTCAAATCTTTGATCCTCTCCAACTGTTTTTGGAGGTAAGCAACATGAGCCTCATTCCTTGTCGAGTATAAAGTGGTAAGTGTATCCCAAGCATCCTTAGCTATTTTGCAAGAGCGAATGTGAGGAATAATAGCACGTTTGATAGACAAGGCTATCAATGCATGTGCCTAAAAATATCTACCATCCCAACGAATTTGCCCGACAATAGGTGTAGCAAAAACTGAACCATGAACTCAAATTTGTAGAATATCACCATCTTCGATGCCATCTGCATCACCTTTAGTTAGTACCTTTATTTGCAAGTGTCATGGGATGTCTTTCAACACCTTGCACAATATTCCATAGTCCTTTTGCGACCAATACACGACGCATCATATAAGCCCATAATGGGTAATTCTTACCATAAAAATTTTCCTAACAGCCCACATATAGAATACATCACTGCTTTCATCCATGGCCACTGAATAAAATAACTTGATGTTGAAAAATGACTGTATCTCAAAAAGTTGAATAGAACTGTAATAAAGTAAGTCTATGATCCAAGGGTCTAGCCGGTTTAGACATATCTGAAATCGGACACTGTTTGGTCATCTATGTGTATGACCAAAGATCTCGAGTTTAGACTTACTAGGAAGTCTTGTGCTCTTGTGAACAAGTGATCCACTTAGCTTAGTGGTTGAGCCTCAAGGATATGAAGGAGGAGGTCTTGGGTTCAATCCCCATGGGGGACATGGGGAGAGTATTTTGCCCAAAGAGATCTAGAGCCTTCTAGAAGCATCCACTTGAGTTAACTTGAGTTCACTGGGGACTTGGTGCACATGCAATTACATGGCCGACACATGGCTGGCTAGTATCCACATACCCAAGAAGGCAGTCCCTTGGAGAGAGCTATATATAGAGGCATTTGGTTGGGAGGAGAGTCATCTCTCTAGCACGTGGTGGTCGTAATTCCTAGTTGTTGCATTGGTATGCAGGATCATGTGAAGGGATCCAAAAACCTAGAAAATCTAGTTAGAGGTAATGCCTGAAACTTCAAAATTCTTGTAAAGAATTGAAGCAAGAAGGTACTCTATCAAGAGATGTTTAGACTTTAGGATAAAATTCTCTCACATGTCAATATGAGTATAAAATAGGGTAGTATGGGACACCAGATTTTATATTCAGATTGATGTAGGAAAGATGGTATGGGACATCGGACCGTGAGAGGATAATTAGGATAATTATCATTTAGTCCTAGATTGGATCTTGAAGTAAGGTTTCATCCTCGAAGGAATTAAGACTTCAAAGAAAGAGTTTAATTCAAGAAGGATAAAAGTAGTATCTCAAAATACTTTAGGATAACTTCAAGATCAAGGAAACTGAAGATATGAAGTAAGTAACTTCCAAGATCTTCTTAGAATACTTCAAGTTTAAGTGTTTTGGATAAGAAATATTTTATAAATTTCTGAAACAAGTTGGACTTTGATTTTGAGTTGATCCTTTCAACCAAGGATTTGATTGACTAAGTCAAGCATCAAGTTCCTAGTATGACTTGGTAATTTACTCTTTCAACTCAAAGAAATGCATAAGAATTGCATTCCTAGTAAGGAGTCAAAAAGACTGAATATGGCATGAACTTAGTCTCAAGTGAAGCATTATTTGAATGCAAAACTCATCAACAGAACCTCAGTGGGTCAACACACTGATGGTAATTGCCACACTAGTATCCTGTGGATGGATGATGATTTTGATTTTCTTTGAATCTTTTTGAGAATCCAACGTATTTCTCTTAAAGATAGAGAAAATGCTTCAATATTTTATTGAAAGAGATCTTTGAGAAGTTAAAGTCCTGAGTCATCTAGACTTTGACTCATAGAAATTTTACGTATCTTCAAGTTTGAATTGGTTGTACTAAGTTTCAATTACTTCTTTCCGCTCTTCAAATCTTTTGGAATTGGCTCAGATATGGCATCTCATTCCTTTTGCAAAAGAACAATTAGATAACTAAAACATCCTAGATCGATGTTATGTACAAGAACCTTTTCAATCTTTAATAGATAATAAGTCTAAGTGGACTAATTTATTTGAGTTTGCTTCAAGTTATAGCATAAATGATTTCTTAGAGTCTAGTATACTCTAGAATAGAGAAGTTAGGAATTGCTCAACAGATTGATAATTCCCAAGAACTTTTGGCAAAAAACTAGTCTTTGAGAAAAGTGTCCTAAGTTGGACAAATTTCATTGCGAATTTGTATTGGGCAAGTTATAGTACGGTTGACTCAAAGAAAATGGTAACTTTCTCTTACAGTTTACATATGATTTTTAAACTCATTAGGACAACCAGACTTCAAGATCTCCAAAATAAATTCAAGTGAATCAAGAGCTCTCAAAGTCTTGCAAGGGATAAGAATCCCACCTTCGATACTAAGTCCATGCATGAGTCATGCCCATAAATGGACTAGTAATTTAAATCCACCTAGTTCACATGTTTGCACCTAGATTGCACATCAAGAAACTGTGAATTGGCCAGGGATGTGTTTAGATCCAACCTTATTATTCTTTCAGTAGTTTGTACTTTGTCCAATTCATCAAAATGCAAAATGAGACAGTGTTTTTGGGCAGGGACGCCACCACAGAGATGAGACATGTTCTTCCACATTTAGAACATGACCATGTTCTTCGAGTTTTAGAACATGAGGCTCGGGGGTTGCCTACAGTATGTATATAGCTCTATTTTCGAGGATGAAAATATTTTGTCAGGGGGCAAGAATCTAATAAAGTAAGTCTATGATCCAATGGTCTGAGCGGTTCAGACAGATCTAAAATCGGACACCGTTTGGTCATCCGTGTGTATGACCAAAGAGCTGGAGTTTAGACTTACTAGGAGGTCTTGTGCTCTTGTGAACAAGTGATCCACTTAGCGTAGTGATTAAATCTCAAGGATATGAAGGAGGAGGTCTTGGGTTCAATCCCCATGGGGGACATGGGGAGAGTATTTTTCCCAAAGAGATCTAGAGCCTTCTAGAAGCATCCACTTGAGTTAACTTGAGTTGACTGGGACACTTGGCGCACATGCAATAACATGGTTGACACATGGCTAGCTAGTATCCATGTGCCCAAGAAGGCAGTCCCTTGGAGAGAGCTATATATAGAGGCATTTGGTTGGGAGGAGAGTCATCTCTCTAGCATGTGGTGGTCATAATTCCTAGTTGTTGCAAGAACTACCCCGTTGAGTTCTGTTAAACCTGTAGCAGACTTGGAGACACTTATGCTAGCAAACCAAAAACTATATATATATATATATATATATATATATATATATATATATATATATATATATATATATATATATATATATATATATATATATATATATATATATATATATATATATATATATATATATCTTTGGTACAAAAAGATGAAATAGCCTACACAAGCACTGTGATAGTGCGTTCCCAGGCCAAAATGAGCTCAGATCGTGATTTTGATACCACACATTAAAGCTATTTTGATCTCCTAATTACCCTGACTATGATCACCAAATTTCATGTGATTTTGAGTCTGTGACTAGAGGGGTGTCGATGACACCCTAGATGAAGCGAGGACCTGCTCTGATACCAAATGTCAGAGAGGTCTACAGAAGCATGCAAATAACACAAGGAAGAAGAAGAAGAAGCTTGGAGCACAACACACAATACTAAATGTATTACCACTAGAATGTACAAATAAAAGTAACCCATTAGGGCTATAGGCATATATAGAAGCCAGGGTAAAAAAACCTCCTAAAGAGGGAAAAAAGTGACCCAAAAATCCTAGTGTGTTCACACACATCACTACCTATATATATCAACAAGCTCCTCAAGCTCAAGGAATCTTGTACATGCACAAAAGTAAGCATCCATTTATGAAATTGGGTTTTGCATGTACAAGTATAGTGATGAAAATCAATGTTTGAAGGTTTGAATTATATAAATAATGAATATATCCTTATTTCCAACTTGCATACCTCTCTTGACATGCTTCCTCTTCATCTTTGTCTACTCCCTCTAGCTTGGCATTGGACTTGGATGTGAACACTCCCCTCCCTCTCATGTATGCCATCCCTGATAGACTCTTGTTTGTGGGAGAGAGTAGACTGTGTACTATTGTAAAGTTTTTGTAAAGTCTCAAGGATGTGAAGGAGGAGGTCTTAGGTTCAATCCCCATGGGGGACATGGGGAGAGTATTTGCCCAAAGAGATCTAGAGCCTTCTAGAAGCATCCATGAGTTAACTCGAGTTGACTAGGAGACTTAGCGCACATGCAGTTACATGGCCGACACTTGGATGGTTAGTATTCAGCTGCCCAAGAAGGGAGTCCCCTAGAGAGAGCTATATATAGAGGCATTTGGTTGGGAGGAGACTCGTCTCTCTAGCACGTGGTGGTCGTAATCCTTAGGTTGTTGCATTGGTATCAGAGCTAGAGCTTCCGTGGAGATCTTGTTCTCATCATCGTCCTGAAGCTCTTATGGAAAGCTTATGCTATGCTCTAGATTCCTTAACTTGCATTGTTCGTGTGTTTTCTTTTGTACTTTCGGATAGAATCTATCTTTGAATTATTGGCTTGCGAACTTTTTTAGTAACAAAAGAAAATGGTTTTTGCGTAGCTACGTGTGGAGTTTTCGGCCACTAGAATGCCATTTGCTAGATCTACTTCTAGTTTCAAATAGCTTATAACTCCAAGAGTGTCTTGTTATTCGAGTCGATAATGTGTGGAGTGCTCAAGTGTTTTGCATGCAAATAGATGCACTAAATGAGTTGGCTTTGATGTGAACACTTCTAAGTGGTACTCCTAGAAACCAATTGTAAATATTTCTTCAAATTCTTGAGATCAATCCTCGGATACTTCTTTTTTTCTTGAATACTTCGACATATTATATAAGAATATAGATAATTCATACTATAAGAAGCATGTGCATGAAGCCATAGTATAGAGGTTAGGATACTTCTCGTGATTGGAAGAGAGGGTGATTTTGAAACTAGGTTCTACTCTGCTTAGAATTCTCCATTTTTGTGAGACCAACATGAATTGTCAATGCCCGCCATTGTTTTTATGCACCTACTATGATTGAATATTTATATACATAGGTTTATAGAGATATTATCCTCATGGTCAATGTGCTCGCATATGGAATAGTGGAGTGTACCAAATTTAATAGGGACTTGGGTTCAAGTTTCGTGTGTGGCACTCATTGTAAGTCTAGAAGAGACTTCTTTTAAAATGTTTTCTCTATGCCTCCCAAGGGAGGGGAGCACATTCAAAGTGCCAGAGCCACTATTTCTCTTAAAAGGAAGAAAATGATTCCTCAAAGCTTGGCTTCCCTCTTGGATCTCCCCCTCTCTATCGGTGAGGTTAGAGAAATCATTTGTAAATTGAAATCCTATAAGTCTCCTAGTCATGATGGTATTCCCAACGAATTCTTTTAGGAGCTTACGGAAACTGTGGTGCCCATTATTCTCTTGATTTGGCAAGAAGCCAATAGAAGAGGTACTTTGTCTACCTTTATCAACACTCGGGTGATTAAACTTCTTCACAAAAAAGGGCCTAAGGATGACCTCAACAATTGGAGACCAATCTCTTCTCTAACTTCTTTGTACAAAATCTATGCTACCACCCTTGCTAGAAGGCTGAGTCCTCGGATGGACAGTGTTATCCTCCCTTAGAAAAAAGGATTTATAAAAGGTAGGTATATCTTGGATGCCATAATCTCCTTATGGAACGGTCTTGAATTTGCTAAAGAAACCACTTTAGACACCTTTCTCTTCAAGGTTGACTTTGACAAAGCTTATGATAGAATTGAGTGGGATTTCATTCTTCAATCTCTACACGAAATTGGGGCTAAAAAAAGATTTATCAGATTCACTAATATCCTCTTTGGGAATGCTCACTCTAGGATTGCTATGAATGGCCATCTGTGTGCCCCTTATAAACTTTGTAGATCTATAAGACAAGGATGTCCCCTGGCCCCCCTTCTTTTTGCCATAACTAGTGATGTCTTAGGGTGGTTAGTGAAAGATTGTATTGGTCAAGGTTCTATTCAAGGTATTTAGATCCCTAATGCCCCCTCCCATCTCTACCTCTAGATGTTTGCTGATGATACTAACATGATTGTCAGAGCTGATAATTTTTATGCTGATAATTTCCTTAATTGTCTTAACCTTTTTTGTTGTGCGAGTGGCTCTATTGTCAACCACAAAAGAACTGGGTTCTATTCATCTAATAATCCCATTCCTGACAGTGTCAAATTGGCAGGTTGTGACATCATCAAGGAAGGGACCATACTCAAATTTTTGGGTATTCCTATGGGTTTTAATGTGCCTAATGAGCAAAGATGGAATTGGGTTCTGGATAAGTTTAGAAACAAAATATTTAAATGGATTGGCTTTCAGCAAAATATTTCTCAAAGAAATTTTGTTTTGAAGCATTACATTTTACCTACTCTAACCTATTCATTGGCATGCTGGCAGGCTACCAACAAGCAATTATCTCAAGCCATCTCCCTTGCTAGGAGATTCCTCTGGGTGGTGCTCAAGTTCCGAAAGTTTCTTGGAGTATATGTTGCGTGAGAAAGCATGAGGGAGGTTTGGGCCTGATTTGTCCTTCTAGGATGGCCACCCAACTGGCAACCAAATGGATCCTTAGGGCCTCTTCTTCTGAAGACTATTGGGCTTGCCTTCTCAAGAGGAATTTGTAAATTTTATATTAAAAATAGAAAAAATTGGTATAATTTTCAGCTCTGGGATTTAATGACTTCTCCTGCTGTGTTTGTTCCCAAAGGAAGTAATCTTGTATGCAATTTTTGGAATGCTTGGATGAAATTCAAGGTTTGTTACTCTTTACCTCTTGGATTTGCCAATAACCGTTCCTTTCTGTTACAGGACTCCTTATGGAGTGGTTTGTTTGATCATACTAACAATGATTCTTTGTCTATTAGAATGAATAAATGGAGGAATTGGAGTTTTTCTAATTGGAAGCGTCCCTTCAGGAATGATGTAATTATGGAATATCATATTGCTATGATGGAGATTGGCAATCTCTCATTGTCTTGTAAACACATCATTACGGATAAGAAGATGAAACTCCTGGACAAGTTGAATTGCAATCTCTTTGAGAAGGAGATTACTATAAATGAAATCGCCAAGGACATGTACAATAACTTCAAAAGAGCCCACACCAGAGTCAAAGTTATCACTGAGAGATTAAATAAAAAGTGGAAGATCTCATGGGATCCCCAATAGTGGAGGCATAGATTCCAATGCATCTGGTCCATTCCTATCCCCAATAAACAGTCGTGCTTGCTCTTGCTCATTCTTCACAAAGGCATATGGACAGGGAGCAAGGCTAGAGAGTATAAAATTGATGCAAGAACTTGCTGTCACTGTGGTCAAATTGAAGACATAGAGCATCTGTTTTTCAACTGTAAGGTGACTCAAAGATATTGGAAAATGATATACTGGTATTACAACACTTTGGGACTAAAGCCTCGTGTTTGCAAAGATTTTGTAGTTGGTGAAGCTAATGGATTGGATATTCTATTGTAGCAATTGCTAAGAGCTCACATCTTGTGGTTTATTTGGAAACATAGAAATAATAAACTTTTTTCCAAATGCAGTGAGGACTTTTATTTCCCCTTCTTGATGGGAATCAAGAGGATGCTAACTTTTGTAATGCTTACTCCTTTGTTACCCCCCCTCCCCTGAGATTAGTAACCCTATCATGATTCTTAGGAACAATCCTTGTAATGCTTGGAGAGCCAAGTTGCTAAAGATATTCTCTGTCTCTAGGTCAAGTATGACACACTTTCTGGAAATGTATATTGATGTACAGCTGATGTAAGGCCTTCTCCGTGTGTGGGGAGGGTCAAGTCCCTGATTCTGGGCTGCTGGCCCCTTGTACTGTACTGACTCATCTCCTTTCTGCATCAAATTTAATACTTTCTGTTCTTGCTAAAAAAAAAACATATAATTTCAGTAAGCCAACAAAAATATACTGCCCTATCCCAAGTGGATAAATCATGTATGTATGGGATAAACTAATTTGAGCCGCTCATGGCGCGCTTGTTGGGAATTCGGGCTCGCACATCAGTCAGCTAACAGTCCGGCGCGCAGATCAGTAAAGTATAACCTTTGCGTCTCATACGCCACTTAATTTCATCATCTCTCTCTCTCTCTCTCTGACACAAGGATACACAGACACAGATGATGGCGGACTTCTTTTACTTTGCTCTTTGAAGCTTCTTCACCCCTTTCAGCTGCAACAACGGGTTTAGTGGAGGATAATGTTCAATCTAATGGCTACACCTTCGGATCGTGGAGACAATGGACGGCAAACATCATCTATTGCAGTTGGCGTAACCGACAGTGCCACACTTGAGTTCATCGAGAACGTGACTCGCGATGCCGCGATCCTTCAGAAGGAGCTTCTGTTCGCGATCTTAAGGCGCAACTACGCTACGGAATATCTCGCTGCTCTGGGATTAGATGGAAGCAGTGACGACTATGAATTATTCAAGCGTGTAGCGCCGCCCGTTACCTACGAGGACATCCAGCCGTTCATCAAAGGAATTGCGAACGGCGACAAATCTCCCATTCTGTGTTCCAAACCCATAACTCGATTTCTCACAAGGTACAGTTCTTTACGAACATAGCACATTCTAGTACCGTTCAAGTCGATAGTCTTGGCTAGAGACGGTCAGTCGTCGTTCAATTGCTGCGTGCTGAACATGTGGCATAATGAATTGCTCATCTTCACGAAATCACCTGTTTATTTCCATGACCTTGTTAAGTTACTGATACACATTTTGAATTCCATGCAGCTCTGGAACCTCCGGAGGGGAAAGGAAGTTAATACCTACAACTGAGGAAGAGCTCGACAGAAACCGGAATTTCCTCAAATTGGCTACGCTGGTGATGAGACAGTAAGCCCCTTCTAACCTGCCATGTTTTCTGCAAACTGATTTATGTTTTTGTTTATCTTTCTGTTTTTTTTCCGGCCTTCGAGCTTATCTTCCTCCTTCAAATTGAAATTTGAAAGAACAATGCACACATGAGCTGGGTCATCCTTCATTATAATGAGTTTAGGAGAAAGAAACCCAGTAATTTTCGCATCAGCAGTATTTTGCGCGGCAATTTATCATATGCTCAAATGACTGCAGCAGTCGAAAGGAAAGTAGATTGTGGAACAGAAGAATCATATCAATCGCAGTTAATCATGCTCACGTATAATAAGAAATCAGCAGTATTTTGCGTGGCAATTTGTCATGCTCAGTTAAAATAAGCAGCATCTCGCGTATCATTTTCTGGATTTGAAAGCGTTTTCACATATCATTTTCTGGATTTGAAATTCTCTTTTCTTGGTCTGGATGTTATGTGATTTATGTCATCTAGAATTTGACTCATCGAAAGTTTATATATCTTTGAAGTTTGAATTGGTTGTAGAAAGTTTTAGTTCTTTCCTTCCACTTTCTAAATCTTTTGGATTTGACTCAGATATGGTATCTGATTCCTTTCGCAAAAGTCCAAGATTAGCCGATTGGAACTAGACAACTAAATTAAAAATCCTAGATAATATCATGTATAGTAACTTATTCAATCTTCAAAAGATGATAAATCCAAGATTAACTTATTCATTTGGGTTTGCTTCCAGTTATTAGCATAATTCTTATGAATTTCTAGAGTCCAGAATACTCTAGAATAGAGAAGTTAGGAATTGCTCATCAAATTGACAATTCCCAAGAACTTTTAGCTAAAGTCTTTGAGAAAAGTGTCCTAAGTTGGGTAATTTTCATTTTGAATTTGACTTGGTCAAGATATAGAACGACTGAACCAAAGTAAATGGAAAACTTTCTCCTAAAGTTTACATAGGATTTTCAAGCCCATTAGGACAAAGTAGTCCTCAAGTCCGGTAAAGAAACCAAGTAACTGTTAGTTGGGAGTTAACCATTGTACATCCAAGTCATATGTTTGGGCCAATCAAAGTTCAAGTTATCCAAATCAAATTCAAGTGAATTAAGAATTCTCAAAGTCTTGATTGGGATAAAAAACCCACCTTAGTTACTAAGTCCATGCACCAATCATGCCTAGAAATGGACTAGTAATTGGAGTCCACCCATTTCATATGTTTGTTCCTAGATCGCTAATCGAGAAAGAGTGAAGTGGTTGAGGATGTTTTTAGATCCACCCTTATAATTCATTCACTACTTTGTACTTCGACCAGTTTATCAAAGTGCAAAGCCAGATAGTGTTTGAAATCATTTGGATAGGGATCCCACCATAGAGATGAGACATGTTCTTCTAGTTTTAGAACATGACCATGTTCTTCTGATTGAAGAACATGAGGCTCGGGGGTTGCCTACGCTTACTATGTATAGATTTATTTTCGAGAAAGAAAATCGTTTCCAAGAGGGGAAGAATATAATAAAGTAAGTCTATGATCTAAGGGTCCAATCGGTTTAGAAAGATCTAAAATCGGACATGGTTTGGTCACTCATGTGTATGGCCAAAGATCTCGAGACTAGACTTAAGCATAAGTACATGCGCCCTCTTAAATAAGTGATCCACTTAGCCTAGTGGTTAAGTCTCAAGGTTGTAAAGGAGGAGGTATTGGATTCAAATTCCATGGGAAGCATGGGCAGAGATTTTTTCCCAAGGAGCTCTAGAGCCTTCTAACTCAAGTTAAGGTGAGTCAACTTGAGTCTAGTGAGACTTAACTCGAGTGGCCAGTACACCAACCACTAGTGGAATCTAGTGTAAGGTACTAAAGTAGTGGTTGAGATCACTCCAACCACTAGTAGACTCTAGTGGAAGATATTAAGGGACTGGAGGAGATTGCACATGCACTTGTTGACTCTAGTTACATTTGTGGTCCTCGTTGATTTGAGCAGCTATATATATATGAATAAGGTTGGGAGGAGAGTCACTCTCTAGCACGTGGTGGTCATAATTCTTAATCTCTTGCAGACGTTCTCTTGAACATCCCGATGTGTAGCATTTTTATGTGTGCTTACTAGAGGACTATGTTAGAAAACAATGTCACATCAGTCCAAAATCCATTTAGGGCAGAAACCCTAATTTTGGTACTTAGTCATTTTTGACACAAAAATGGGTAAAATATTTATGAGCCTATCTTGTAGAGCTTGAAGAGAGCTTTCCAATGGTATATGACATCCAATCATCAAAGATCAGATTTGGGAGAAAACCCTAACCCTAATTTTCTACTGATTTAGGGTTTTGACCTCATATGATAGCTCTTGGCATGAGGATCATAAAAATGGTGTCAGATCATTCATCAAGTAGTCAGAAGTGTGAAAAAGGAGGTCAACAAGCTATTTTTAAAGTTAGCTAAAAGCAACTTTAAAAATAAAGCAAACTCACTTTAAAATAGCCATTTAAGTTTAAAAAGAAGCTTTTCGTTGAAAAAAATCATCCAAGCTTTATTTTGATTGCTAGACATTGTGAGGGCTATATAAGAAAGGCCTTCGGTCACTTTTGAATCATCACACACCGATTGGCAATGCCAGTTTTTGGTCCCTCTATAGAGGTGGTGCTCTAGCACACATGGAGCAGCCATGGTGCACTCTAGGAGCATGTTGAGGAGCAGCTATGGAGTTCTTCTTGGAGAAGAGTATGCTCACACTCTTGCTTATGGAGAGGACTTGCCCATCAGTGGTGTGGATCAACCATCTACATAACGTATTTGAAGATTGTCTTCTACATGAAAATTTTCGTGTACTTCAAAGACATTGGATGTAGGTTAATATAAGATTTGCATCTTATGTTAAGAATTCAGGTACATATTCTCTTTATGCACACGGGTACTACTTGGATTTTATGGAGGTAGTGGCATCCATATCAAGAGGAGTCATATTTGGCATATCTAAAGGAGAATCAGTACATGCATGCTACATGCATTCAGATGAGGTGTTAGAGAAGGTGTGTTCACATGAGTATGAGGATTTCTGTCAGCAACATGTTAGCATTCTATGCTAATTCTATAAGTATGTGATCTTTCACACACACATCTGATTTAGGGTCTTCCATATCTTGAATTCAGATTAGGGTTTTTTGAATATCAGTTTTAAACTGATCCTTCCTCTTTCTATCACTCATATACACTCTTCTATAACCTATCAGGTCTTACATCTCATACATATTCAAATTTATATCCCTACATCTGAATATTCTTGTATATTTTATACATACACTCATCCGTCTATTTCTATTCACATAGGCTGGTTGAGAGTTTTGCTCCCACATTGTAAATTGACATTTGTATATATGATAGTGTGAGTAAGCACTGGCTTACGTAACACTTTACACATGTTGTCTAATATTTCTCTATCTTTGTCTCATCATTTGTATGATTAAGAATGCATATTCATACTTATAGGTATTTCCTATATTAGGTATTCCTATATTTCTGATGTCAAGTTCTCTTTATGTTCCAGCTTTGAAAGAAGAAGGAAGAAGAAGAATGTTTAGAGAAAGTTCCTGTTAGGGTGTTCCTATTCGGGAGAAAGTTCTAGAATTCTATTAAAGAGAAATTTGATATTTTAGAGAGGTATGTTTCAAAGGTGTGCACATATATGTTTATACCAGATTACGAAGGAAGGAAACATGTATGAAAGAGGTATGAAGGACTTACAGATAGAACAAGGATGAAGATAAGATGACATCATAGATATGAAATTTTGAGACTCATGAGTTGAGACGAGTTGAGTTGAGTACAATTAGAGATGAACCAGCTAGTGTTCATAATACACTAAGTTGTGAGTTGTCAGTCACAAGTCCCAGGATGGATTCAGTTTCTGATTATGTTTTAGTGTATTTACATGATACAGTAGAAGTACGTTGAGAAACCTTTCATAAAGTAAATGCAAATATGTGGATCCTAGTGTATGCTTACATGTTTGAGAAGACAGGAGAAAGTAGGTTCAGAGTCAGTACATACTACATATATAGTCAAGCAGTGATTGCTTGATGTGTACACTATTGGATATCTAGTATGCATATTTTCTGAGGTATTATGGTTCATATTCAGCAAGTCCAGGTTTTTGAAGTTTGAAGAAAGTCAAATTCAGTTCTGAAGAAGACTTTTGAAGAAAAGGTTTGAAGGTCAATTCGGGAGGACAAGTTTGAAGTTTATGACAATTTGCAGATGAATGAAGAGTCTTATCCAGTTCAATTTGTACCAATATGACATTGCAGGCGAGATTGTTAGAAAACAATGTCACATCAGTCCAAAATCCGTTTAGGGCAGAAACCCTAATTTTGGTACTTATTCATTTTTGGCACAAAAATGGGTAAAATTTTTATGAGCCTATCTTGTAGAGCTTGAAGAGAGCTTTCCAATGGTATATGACATGCAATCATCAGAGATCAGATTTGGGAGAAAACACTAACCCTAATTTTTTGTTGATTTACGGTTTTGACCTCATATGATAGCATGAGGATCATAAAAATGTTGTCAGATCATTCATCAGGTAGTCAAAAGTGTAAAAAAGCGGGTCAAGAAGCTATTTAAAGTTAGCTAAAAGCAACTTTAAAAATAAAGCAAACTCACTTCAAAATAGCAATTTAAGTTTTAAAAAGCAGGTTTTCATGGAAAAAAATCATCCAAGCTTTATTTTGATCGCTAGAAATTGTGAGGCTATATAAGAAAGGCCTTGGGTCACTTTTGAATCATCACACACCAGTTGGCAATGCCAGGTTTTGGTCCCTCAGTAGAGGTGGTGCTCTAGCACACATGGAGCAGCCATGGTGCACTCTAGGAGCATGTTGAGGAGCAGCTGTGGAGTTCTTCTTGGCGAAGAGTGTGCTCACACTCTTGCTTATGGAGAGGACTTGCCCATCAGTAGCTTGGTGGTGTGGATCAACCATCTACATAATGTATTTGAAGATTGTCTTCTACATGAAGATTTCTGTGTACTTCAAAGACATTGGATGGAGGTTAACATAAGATTTGCATCTTATGTTAAGAATTCCGGTACATATTCTCTTTATGCACACAAGCACTACTTGGAGTTTATGGAGGCAGTGGCATCCATATCAAGAGTGCTATTCGGCATATCTAAAGGAGAATCAGTACATGCATGCTACATGCATTCGGATGAGGTGTTAGAGAAGGTGTGTTCACATGAGTATGAGGATTTCTATCAGCAACATGTTAGTATTCTATGCTAATTCTGTAAGTATGTGACCTTTCACACACACATCTGATTTATGGTCTTCCATAGCCTAAATTCAGATCATGGTTTGTTGAATATCAGTGTTAAACTGATCCTTCCTCTCTTGTCACTCATATACACTCTTCTATAACCTATCGGGTTATACATCTCATATATATTCAGATTTTTGTCCCTACATCTGACTATTCTTGTAAATTCTGTACATACACTCATCCATCTATTTCTATTCACATAGAGTGGTTGAGAGTTTTGCTCCCATATTGTAAATTGACATTTGTATAAATGATAGTGTGAGTAAGCAGTGGCCTATGTAACACTTTACACATGTTTTCTAATCTTTCTCTATCTTTGTCTCATCATTTGTATGATTAAGTGTGGTATGTTTATGTTCTGTCAAATATTGGAAGATTGCTGAAATTTGTGTTGTAGATCGTGGACCTATGGAACCATGGACTTGTGAAATTAGTTATGGGCCTACTAAATTTCCAATTGACTAATATGCTCAAACACCAGTCTTCTCACTTCAACCTCTTTAATTGGTTGTTTATGCATCTTAAACTCATTGAAAATGACAGCACTACTTCGAATTAGTGACCATGTTTCAAGATCCCATATGCAATATCAAAATTGGTCTTCACAACCATATGTAAGAAAAATGCATTTCTTCGATTTATGGTCCAACTTTTGTCTAAGATTCTTGGGTATATGAACATATGCTTCACATGCAAAAACTCGAAGATGATGATAATATGGTGGCTTCCCTTATACTTGATCAGTTTGGAGACTTGGTGAGCATGCTTATGCTCATGGTTTTATGTGCATGCTAGATACATGGTTATGTGACATATGGTTCACATGATTTTCTTCTCTAGTGAGATATTTGTGATATGATTTATGCATATGGATATGCATGTGTGATCCTATTGAGGATAGAGTATTGTTTCTAGTCTCTTATTACATTTCTAGTCTCTTCGATTACCAACATGGTGTGTTCTCGATTTGATAGCATTGACTTTTCCAGATGGAAAGATCAGATGTAGCATACATTGGCCCGTGCAGGGTTACACATGTATGTGCATAGAGATGCACAGAGGCCTCGTGACATGCCCGACCATGTATGGATGGATATGGATGCATTGGCCAGCTCCACTATTCGATTACAAATTGTGGATTCTATATATGAGTTTGTTATGTATGAGGAGATGAGTAGTGCATTATGGCAGAGACTACGTGATATGTATGCGACTGCATTGACTCATGTAAGCCATAGATCACATACAGGACTTTGATGTTGGCACTATGGTCATGAGGGTCATATTCGATGATGTTACTTAAGGCAGATGCCACGATGATGTCAAAGATATGCACGTTGTCGTCGAGATTTTCTCTCCTCTCTCACTTGTGAAGGCCTACAAAAAACATATTTGGTGAAGGTAGCCGGAATTCCCCGAGAAGTCCAGGATACATCAAGGATGTCAAAGGAAGCTCACATACAAAGTTTCAAAGAAATCAAGAAAGTCCATGGTAGCGGTCAAAGCTGGTCAAAGCTGGTCAAAGTTGGGAAATTAGGGCAAAAATTTCATTGTCACCAAATTAGATGAAAATTCATATACTTGTAAAGATTGTCAAAGGCAGTCTATAGCCCAAATCTCAGCAGAAAATGGATTTTGTAGCACATTGATATGCTATGTTCATTTTGTAAAAATGTATTTTTTCTAGTTTGACCCTACAAATTCTTGTATAGAAATTTATGTTAGCCATATGGTTTGGCATGTATAAAGATCATATGAGGCTACAAATTTGTACAAATTTTCAAGGCTATCAGAGCTTCCTAGACACCTTAATGCCACCTTGCAAGCTTCCAAATGTAGTCAAACTTGTACAAGGGAGATTCAGATGGGAGCTTTTTCTGCATATTCCTGAAGGAGATCTTTGGAAACATAGTCCTACAAAGTTTCATCTTCATCAAAGCCTATTTGCAGGGTCAAAGAGTACAAAGTCCAGTTTTCAGGATCACCGCAGTTTTCTAGTTTAAGCAAATTGAAGGGTTGAAGGGCCACCACATGGCGAAAGCTGATTGAGCCATGTTGTACGATCAAGATGAGCTCATATTCAAGGGTGGAGATGCACTTATGCTTAAAGCAAGGAGGATCCACGAGTTTTTTCATAAAAGAAGATTTTTTTGACAATCAAAGATCAATAATGCAGCTTTTCTCCAAAAATAGTTGATAGAAAGAACAATTCCAAGCCATTGATTTGATTAATCAAATGGTTGTAATCAAAAGTAGTGATCCTAGAGTTGAGAGTTGATTTCTCTAGATCCAAGGGCCCAAATTCATTCAAAAAACTATATAAACCCCCCTCCAAACTCCTAGAGCATCATTGTTAGGCATCCATAGGGCTCATGCTAGCTTACGGTTTTCTTGAGATGATCACCCTCAGTTGAGCGAGTGAGGATCCAAGGTGAGCTAGTATGAGTATAGTACCTAGTTTCAAAATTTAAGTTAGAACTCCAATCTAGGATAGGCTCTTGAAACCAGCATCTCTATCTTGACTCACCCTCGGTGGAGCGTGTGAGTGAGTTAGAGCTGATTTTAATGAGTCTTAGACTTCTTTAGTTAGATGTTACGAGCCTAGACATACATAGGGTCACTGAAGTGGAACTCACCTTCTTACGTGTGACATTCGGTTGAACTGTCATGGTTTGAGGGTCGGAACTACCTTTGATCAGTAGACTGCCTAGCTTGATGTACCACGACGATCTTATACATGTATCTTAATTCAAATCCTCATATCACTTGTCACTTGTCTCTTGTCTCCTCTCTCAGTCTCTTAAGTATTTTTACATGTCTTCTATTTCTTCTATGTGTGAGAAGGCTCCGCAGTATTGCGTTGAACCAGTGAGGATGTTTCTTTGAGCTTGTGAGTAAACTCTATCATCATAATTCACTTGCATGCATATAATCCATACATACCCATACATATTGATTAGTTTCTGAAAGTGTATAAGAAGCTTCAATATTGGATCATTCTTCCTTTCGAAACTAGTTTATGTGTAAGGATTCCATCTATTCACGTCATGCATACATATCATCCAAAGATGACTATGCATATGGATTAGAATTAGGAAGTGTTTAAGAAGCTCCTTCAATGGACCATTCTTCCTTCCAAATTTGATTCGTGTGTATGGTTCTCTTTCATTCTTATCAGTCATGTTCATAAATCTAACTTGCACTCCTACAATCCCATGCCCATAATCATTTTAACATCTCTCTCTTCTCCATACTCAATTTCACTTTCATGTCCTTAAACCTTCCAACATTCATTAGCTTTATACACCCTATGTGTGCCACGATCGGACCCGATCCACCCGGATTGCGATCACCTCCACATTTGAACCCAGTGTGAAACGCTTCGTGGCATTTGCTTCTGATCTTGTTGGGAGGTTGTGATCCATATCCTTTGTTTCATATTTCATCCTCATCATATCATCATCATCAGTCTTGAGTGTTGCACTGGATTTCTCACAGTATCGTGCACATCTTCGTCGTGAAGTAAACACATTTGTGAGAGATCTAGAGCATCGTGCATCACTTGCTTATTCACATAAGATGGAGGAAGGATTCAAATACCTTATTCTTGAGAAACAAGGCCAAAGAATAGTCTCTTCTATGTTGAGAGAGAAGGGAAAATTCAATGGCATCAACATCACAAGCTACTTAGATTTGTTTGAAGAGCAAGCTATGACTTTTGGTCTTCCTGAAGATCTTTTGATATCATTCTTTGAAGGAATTGTTGATAGCTCTATCATAAACCGTGTCACTCAATATGATAGTCTTCCTTGGAGTGATTTTAGAAAGGAGATGCTCAAAGAATTCTATCTTGAAGATTATAACCAACATAATCGGGATGGATTCTTACGATGGGTCAATTCCCCAAAGCCTAGTAGCTCTATTACTCACTTACAAAATGAGTATATTAGACGCTATGAGCAACTTCCTGATGAGGATAAGATAACTTTGGAACCTGATCTTGTGATCAATTTTCTTAAGCTTCTTCATCCTGAAACTCGTAGGGAAGTTGAACGGCGATTAGAAGAGCCAGATAAGCGCTATGGTCTTACTGACAATTGGCAAAAAGTGCGCAAAGTAGTAGAGGTTGTAGCCCATAGACATCAAAGACAATCCATGCTTTATGAGCAAACTAGTCTTCCTCAAGCTAGCCTTCCACAAACTAAGGAGCAAGTTAGAGAACAATCCTATGCTATGCTTTTTGACTCTACTCCTATTCCTCAAATGATGGAGCCTACTCAAGGTTTTAAAGTAGATCCAAATAAAAGTGTAGTTGAACAATCTTAAGTGGAAATTCTCACTAAGCAAATGGAAAGTCTTATTGCTACACAATCCAATTTGGCCAAGACTATAGATGCTTTACAATCTAATTACACCAAAACTTTTCAAAATCAAATGAACCCAATGACTTTTCAAGAGCCTAATCAACATGTTATAGCTACCAATCAAAATCCACAAGTAGCTCCTACTCAAGCATATCAAGTTCCTCCAATGCATAATCCTTCAATGCAAAATCCTCATCCTCATGTGCAAAATCCTCAAATGTATCAAAACATGTATCCTCAAGCTTCACAAATAGCTTTTCAAAATCCTCAAAATCAAAATTTTCAAAATCATCAACCGTATAATATGGAAGCTCCTCTTGCACCTCAAGTACCACATGTTGCTCCCCAAGCTCCTCAACTACATCAATTGCCTTATCAAAATCCTAATTATCCTGTTCAAGCAATACCTTATCAACAAAATCCTCAATTTCAAAATTTCCCACCACAAGTTAATCAAAATCCTCAAAATCAAAATGGTTTTGTGCGTGGCCCTCGTAGGTGTCCTTGATGTGATTCGTTAGAGCACTTTTTGAGAGATTGTGAACTATTGAAGGCTGCTAAAGAGCAACGACTAGTAATATACATAGACAAGAAAATCTGTGACTATCGATCTAGGCTACATTTGCAAGGAAATTATGGTAAGGGAGGAATGAAAAAACACTATGAAAATATAACCATAACGGATGTAGGAACTAGAGGAGTGAAACTAGAAGCTCTTGATGATGAACAAGTGGAATCAAGTAAACCCAGAAAGGAAGGTGATTTTTCCATAGAGGCTTTAGTAAGAGCACGAGATGAGATTAGGAGAATAACAGCTTGGGAATCACCAATAGAAGATCAATCTCTTATTTCTCACATATCCAATGTAGAAGAAAAAACGAAAAAGAGATGAAGCTGAGCCTAGTGAAAGAAGAGTGACACGAAAACAAACCTCAGAGGGAATAGAAACAATCATAGAGCAGGGAGAAATATCACAATCCAAAGATAAAAAACAAGAATCACAACCCAATGAACAAAAACAAGAGGAGAAACAAAAAGGGAAGAAGACAAAGCAAAGAAAAACAGAACCAAAGCCTTTAGATAAACAAGAACAATCAAAACAAACTGAAGACCAAACACGAGAACATGAACAAAAACAAGACCCTGAGCAAAAACAAAAGAAACCAAAGAGAAAACCGAAAGCCATCTTGATTTCAGAAATTGAGAGAAAAATAGATCCTATGGAGATTTTAGATGACATTTTGCTTAAGAGTCAAGTGACTATGTCTTTAGAACAAGTTTTCTCTATTGCAAAGCCTGTTTTTAAAGATAACTTTATCGGCCTAATTAAAAGGAAGAGGTTTCCGCTTAATCTAGATACTGAGATGCAAGAATCTCTAGATCAAGATCAAGCTATGAATGAAGCCTTAAACTTTGATGAATCTGATGAAGAGGACTTTGATGATGATGAAGTAAATGTTAATAAAAATTTCTTAGGTCCTATTCAACCTGGCCATGAAAATCATGAAAACAATCCTGAAAGTCACTTTAAAAGAACATTTTGGTCTAGAGGTATATCAGAGATGCATGTTAAAATAGGAAATGATAAGAACACTATCACTGTAAATGCGTTAGTAGATTCCGGCTCTGAAATCAATGTGATTTCAAGAGAACTCTATGAGAAGTTTCGACGGCCCATAGATAAAGATTGTGGATGGCGTATGAGAACTGCAGATAATGGTGTAGGTACCCTGTATGGAGCATGTGCTAGTGTGCCCATATCCATAGGAGGAATCACAGAAGAGTTTCACTTTTTTATTCAAGATAAGTGCTCCTATGAAGTTCTCTTAGGTCAACCCTTTATTTGTGAGAGTCGTATGGAAACTAAAGCCATGGATGATGGGTCTACCTATGCTAGATTCAAGTCTAAGGATGGAATGCAATCACTTCAAGTCATGACAGTAGGAGTGAATCATCCTAGGAATCGATTTTCAATTAGAAAGAAACCTATTGTTACTCAGAGTCATGAGCATGCTTGTAGTGATTGTGCACCTCGATTCATGTTTGGAGCTACATATGATCAAAATTTTGGATAGAATCCATTGTTGAGCAGGACAACAGTGGATATTGGTTTGACATCTCGCAGCCAACCAACCTGTACAATAGTTTGTCACTTTTTTTTCCACATTCTAGATTAGATTTTCTTCATAAGAGTCAATTGTCCAAGTCTTTTATCCAAAAAACCCAAAAAAATTATAAAAACAACAAAATCATGGAACATGATGAGAACATTGAGCATGTGATTGAAACATCTCATTGTTTCTGTACTCTTGAGGAGTTAGAGTTATGTCTTCAACAAAATTCTAATTCCCATATTATTCTCCTTTCTTCCCTTGATGAGTATGCCTAATCTAAGAGTATGCTCTCAATGTTGACAAGTGCTCAAAATTTAACCAAACACATGATGCCTTAGTTGAAACAAAGTACAAAATTGTAGACAAAAAAATCAACCCCATAGCTCAACCATTACCTCAAGGAAGTATAGAAAAAATTATTGATGTGAAAAATGATCCAACTCTTCAGGATAAGAAAAACATAGGACATACATTCACGGATGAGACAATCAAACAGGTGAAAATTGGTAGAGATGATGACTTTCTTTTGCCAGCAAAGAGATAAATTTGAGGGAGTCATACGTAGCCATGGAAAAGCCTTTACTATGTATCCTCATGAGATTGGTTGTGTAGATCCTAAGCTAGTTGCACCCATGATAATCTTTACTATTCCACATATTCCATGGAATCTTCGTCTTATACCTGTTCCAAAGGCTCACTTACCTGAGCTAATGAAACTACTTAAGGAGAAGATAAACATGAGAATTTTAGAGCCATCTTTTGCACCTTACTCAAACAGATGGTTCATTGTGCCTAAAAAGAATGGGAAACTACGTTTTATTCAAGATCTCCAACCCGTCAATAAAGTCACCATAAGGAATGTAGGAATAGGACCCATTGTAGATGAGTTTGCTGAATCATTTTCAAGACATTCTATCTATTCAATGGGTGATTTATATTTTGGATATGACCAATTCCAATTAGCAATTGATAGTCCTGACATAACCACAATGAAAACTCCTTTAGGCTTAGTGCGAATGTGTACTTTACCTCAATTAGTGACTAATTCTGTGGCTCATATGATGAGTGCTATGAATATGGTCTTACATGATTTTATCCCTCATATAACTATGCCATTCATTGATGACATTCCAATTAAAGGGAGTGAGGAACGTATAAAGGACATTTCTTTAGACTCATCTGGATGTCGTAAATTTGTTCTTGACCATATCGCTGATTGTGAAAGAATATTTCAACGATTTGAAGAGGTAGGTCTCACATTTTCCATAGAGAAATCTGTTTTTGGTGTCAACGAGGTTCTTATCGTTGGACATTTATGTGGCCATTATGGTCGAAAGCCATACCCACAAAAAGTTGATGCCATTACCAAGATTTCTGAAACATGTAATAACGTGAGTGAGGTACGTAGATTTCTTGGTGCTTGCATCTTTTATGTTATTTGGATCCCACACTTTGCTCATGTTGCTGATTGTCTCTATGACTTGTTGAGGAAGAAACGAAAATTTATTTGGACTGATAAACACACTCAAGCTATGCGTAAATTGAAGAAATTATTGCTTGAAGCTCCCATCCTTAAGCGTGTAGACTATTCTTCTAACAAACCTATTATATTGACTGTTGATACTAGCCCTATTGGTATAGGTTGGGTTATAAGTCAAGATGATAGTGAAGGGAATAGATATGCAATTAGGTTTGGTGCCAAAATTTTACATGAAACACAACGAAAATATCCACAGATCAAACGAGAACTATGGGGTATGGTAACAGCTTTGAAAACAGACAAAGAATATTTCATTGGTGCAAATGTCAAAGTTGAGATTGATTGTTTGCCTCTCATAGGAATGATAGCCAATTGTTCATCTCCTGATATAGCCATGCTTAGATGGATCTCATATATTAAGTTCATAAATCCTGAGTTAGTTCATATTTCAGGTAAGTCAAACTCAGTTGCTGATATGTTATCGAGAGCTAGATTTGATGATGATCTTGAAAGTGATCTAATAAAGAATGTGAACTTAATTGACTATGTTCCACATATATATGAGTATGAGCAATTTCATGAGTCTGAGTACGAAAATGAATGGAGAGACATAGGAAAGTATTTGAGTACACTACAACCATTACCTAACTGGACTACGAATAGATTCCGTAACATTAGGAAACGAGCTTATAATTTTGTCCTACGTAACAGTTATCTTTGGAGACATGCTAAGGGTAAGGTTTAGAATCCACAACGAGTCCTAGGAAAGAGAGGTCTTCAATTGCAAGTAATGAAGGAGATGCATGAGACGTTATGGGCAGGTCATAAAGGATTTTTTGGAACATATGAAAAAATTAGAAGTACCTATTATTGGCCTAGGATGTATGTTGACATTAGTAGCTATGTTTCTACATGTTCTACTTGTCAACTTCATTCATCAGTCAAACGTAGAGATCCGTTGCATCCTACTTATCCACCTTGTATTCACTACAAGTGGGTAGTAGATCTTGAAACTATGCCTAAAGGTATTGAAAAAATGCGTTACATTGTACTTGCAAGAGAAGACTTAACTAATCATGTAGAGGGACGTGCACTACGATCTAAGACCACTTACAATGTTTGCAAATTCTTGCTTGAAGATGTCATAAGTCGCTTTGGGTACATAGAGAAAGTAGTTGCCGATCGTGGAGAGTTAAATGCGAGAGAAGCTAAAGAGTTCTTTGAGCGTCACGGTATTCGTTTGTCTCTCACTACTGCATATAATCCAGAGGTCAATGGTAAAATAGAGAGAGGGCATCCACCTATTGTGAAAGCCATATCTAAAGCATGTAACGGTGACATCAAACAATGGCCTAGATTCTTACCTTTTGCACTTTGGGTAGATAGAATGACGTGCACACGCACCACTAGGTATATGTCTGCTGAACTCATGTATTGTCAAAAACCATTGTTTCCAATTCAGTCTCATATTTTTGCATGGTCAAATTTGCCTTGGTCTGAAAACATGTCTACTGATGATTTTTTGAGTTTGTGCATTAAACAGTTAGAACAAGGTAAATTAAGACTTGATGATGCCGTTGAAAAATTAAGAGAATCTAGAATGAAGAACAAGCATTATTTTGATAAAACTCATCGATTGCATCCTAAGCCAATTGAAGTAGGAGATTGGGTGCTCATTTATGATAGTACATTTGACTCTCAATATGATGCACGCAAAAAGCTCACTCAACGGTGGTTTGGGCCATACATTCTATCAAAAGTCAACAACAATGGTACGTATGCTCTTTGTGAATTAAATGGTGTTTGTTGAGCCCATAAAAGTCATGTTGGTCAAAGTCAACTGCAGTCAAAGTCAACTGGTCAAAGTCAACTGGTCAAAGTCAAAGTCAACAGGTGCAAAGTCAAAGTGCGTAAGTGCAGGTGTCAAAGTGCACAGGTAGTGCACAAGGAATTGTCCACAAAGGGTAAATTGGAGAAAATGGGTTGCAGGTTGCAGAGGTATTTTCTCTAATTTCCCTAAGGTTCAAAGTGTGTTTTAAAGTGTTTTGGAAGGTTCAGGTGAACCCCCCTTATGTGCAAAAGTGAAGAATTAAAAGGAAATGTGAAGGCATGTGAAGCGGCAAAGTGTACGCACAGGTGAAAGTATGGCCCCCCATTAAAATTTTTGGTTTTAGACTAAAGTCACTACAGGACAAAACAGTGAGTAGTTGGCTGCCACTTGGGAGAGCAATCTTGGAACATCAAAGTGAGCACCAAGATTCATTTGCAGTTAGGAACGTACGTGATCGACACACTCAAATCAAGGAAGAACCATTCTTGGACCAAGGTGGGAGTAAGCAAGAGAGCATAGGCTAAGTGGAGCAAGAGAGGGAAGTGCAAGAGACACCAGAGTACGTCGCACAGAAGTGGAAGTGCAAGATGCATAGAGGGTGACCAAGGATTTTGGTGCAGAGAAGTGCTAAGCTATAGTTCCCCCAAGTATCTCAAGGTCCTTTGGCAGTGCACGCTTGCCGACAGCAGGTATTCACTCCTCCCCCTTTGTGGAAGCTTGGTGCAAGGTGTGCACAAGGAGAAGCTTGAAGCAGGTGGAGGTCTGTTGCAGAGGAGGTCGGCAGCAAAAGGACATTGGGATATTGGATATTTTGTAATTGGGCACTTTGTGGGTTTGTGCACAGAGGTATTGGTGTATCTTGTATTTCAAACATTGTACTTTTCTTACTGTAATCAAGCGGCAGAAACTTCCAAGGTGTATTTTCTCTTTTGGTCTTTTCATTTTCTCCTACAAACCCTCAAACTCCTTCTTGTCAAAGAATCCCCCAACAAATTTGGCACGCCCGGTGGGACTTCCAAGGAGCTTTGAGCATAGGAGACTATATATTGCCATTGGAGGACAATATTCCAGTGTCAGTGTCGACAACATTACTCCAGTGGGCCAAAAGGTACATACTTTTATCAAGTGTCTCATTTTAAGTGGACTATGAATAGCTCATGACCGCGACCCGGTCACAAACCTTGAGAATCAAGTGCAAGCAGACAAGAAGAAAGACGAACAGAAGATCATCGAGTCCACTTTCATCGACTTCATCGGTAGGAAGCATGGCAGGACAGGTGGACCTAGAAATCTTGCTCTCCAGATTAAACATAAAATTTCCCTCCTTCAGGGGTTTAGCCCAGGAGGACCCAGATGAGCACATTCGACGATTTCTTGCATTATGTAAGACTAGGGGGCTAATGGGTAGGGAAGATGCTTTCTTGATACTCTTCCCAGCCACATTGGAAGGACTGGCAGACAAGTGGTTCAGCCAGTTTGCTGAAAACCACTTTACCACTTGGGATTTGATGAAGGATGCTTTTAGAAATCAATTCCAGCAGGGGAACACAGCAGAGATTATCATAGAAGAGCTAGAGAACTTGAGATTGGGTCCAGAAGAAAAGTTCCCAGAATTTGTGACCAGAGCCAAAGCACTAATGGCCAAACTACCAGATCCACCCCATGATTTTTTTGTCAAGAAATGGTTAGCCAAGCCCCTACCAGTAGCCACTCAATGCAAAATAAAGGAATTAGTATTACCTACAGCCTCCATAGAGGAGTTCATCACCACGGCTACAAGACTGGAGCAAATAAGGCACCAATATGGGACAACATCTTCACCACCAACATATGGTACAGACATGGAGGATCCAGTGACCCAGCTGAGGAGGGAGTTGGAGGGCTTAAAGAGAAATAAGCCCTACAAAGAGGAGGAGACTGCTGTGGCTCAATTGAGAAGGGAGATTGAAGCACTCAAGCTCCAAAAGGAAGAGGAAGCCCAGGCAGAGGAATTAGCTCAGCTGCGATAGGAGTTGCAGGAGCTCAAAGGAGGAGGCATCAAGAGTGGTCTTTGGTGTTCCATGTGCAGCAAACAAGGGCATATAGTAAGTGAGTGCCCTCTGTTAAGTGTAACTTGCCAATTATGCAGGAAGGTTGGCCATGAGGCCCATGAATGCCAATCAAGAGGAATGCCTGCAACGACATACTGGACCCAAGGAGGACCCCCAACAACCACAAATGTGATGGCTGCACAAAATCAAGGTAACAACTATAACCCTAGACAGAGGAATAATTTTGGAAATGGGCCTAGGAGGCCAATAATCTGTTTTAGGTGCGGAGAATGTGGGCACTACCAAAGTAGGTGCACCCTACCAGAGAATGCACCCCCTTGCAGGAACTGCCCTGAGGCCAGAGACCATTATACATATGGTTGTCCTAAGAATCAAGCCTCTTCATCAGGGCCCCATATCCAAATGATTTCTATGAAGGAAGAAGAAATGGCAAATCAAGTTAAGGTGCCATCACCATCTACCAGGGTGGTGCAGTTAGAAGAAATTGACTCTTTTACTGTGCAGACAAGAAGCAAGGGGAAGGCTCCAGTGGACATGGGTCAAGAATCATTGATTAATGGATTAAACAGAGACAAAGGTGTGTCCGAAGACCTAGCCACCACAAGTGCAGACACAAGGCAAAAGGAAAATTGCACAGGTACCAGTAATGCCATTGGACATGCATTCAGCAGGGCTCATGAGGAGTTGGATAAGTCAAATGGAGCCCAAGCTCTTAAGGAATCAGAAGCCTCCAGACTGCTCAAATCCATGAAAAAGGAGGTTAGTATTTTTGATTTAATAAAGATGGATGGGAAGTTCAGGTCAGAACTCTTGCAGATAATTGATGACGCTTCCACTACAAGTTTGGTGGCAACGACTGCTGTTGTACATGAAGGAAAAATTGTAAGGGAAGCACCCCTTACAGATTATAAAAGTCCTCGGCTGACAGTAGCTATCAAGGGTCATGAATTTAAAGGAGTTATTGTGGATGGTGGTTCTGGCATTAACTTGATGCCTGAACATACAATGAAAAGAATTGGACTCCACCCTTCAAGGCCTGCAAATTTCACTGTCACTTTGGCAGATCAGAGCAAAGTAAGGCCCTTGGGAGTAATCCCAAAAGTTCCACTTGAAGTACAAGGTAATTTATTCATCCTGGATTTTGTGGTTTTAAGATTACCCCAGGTTGAAGGAGGATTTCCTCTCTTAATTGGACGACCATGGCTGAGGCACGCAAGTGTCATTCATGATTGGGGCAAGGATACTATGTGGGTACAAAAGAAAGGGCAGGAGCTGACACAGATTCATTTAGAAGAGGGCCCAGATAATCAAGGAAACACTAGCATGATGCAAGCAGTTGGCATTTGCATGGAAACAGAATTGGAGGATCAACCCCAAATAGATTTTGAGGAAGAAGAGGATATTCTAAATTGGCTCCAAGCAGGCAACTCTTCCTCTTGTTTTGGAATTTTTCTTAATAATTGTTGTACAATTGAAGGTTATGATGAAGATAAGGAAAAAGTCCAGGTTGATGGATTGGGAGAGCCCATTACAAACCACAGAAGGGGCAGGAAGACAACCCTCAAATGCATTTTTGAGGAGGATATGACTACTACAGAAAATGAAGTTAATAAAGATAAAGGCAAGGTAAAAGATTCTAGTGAAGAGTGTTCTTTTCCAATTCAAGAAATACCTGCAGGTTGGATGCAGGATAAGGAAGAACAGATTGAAATCCAAAACACCCCTGCTTATGAAGCAATGCAAGAAAAGCTAGAAGACAAAGACAAGGAAGGAGAGGAGAAGGAGGATACTCTGGTAGAGAGAAATCCTGTCCAAGAAATACAATTAGGCAATCAAGACAATGATCGGCCCGTTTTGGTGGCCACTTGGTTGTGGAGCCACCCAGGGCTCCTTGAAAAGGTAAAATCATTCTTGACCAAATATATAGATGTTTTTGCTTGGCATTATAAAGACTTAGAAGGAGTGCCTGCAACTTATGGAGAGCATAGAATCCCTCTGGTTGATGGAGCAAAACCTATAAGAGGGAAGAGTTATAGACTTAACCCAAAATATGCTGAAGCTGTCTATGTGGAAATCCAGAAGATGGAGGATGCAGGAATCATCATTCCTGTAGAACACTCAGAGTGGCTCTCCCCTATGGTTATAGTACCAAAGAAGAATACTCATAAAATCAGAATTTGTGTTGATTTTAGAGCACTCAATAAGGTGACCATTCCAGATGGTTTCCCAATGCCTTTTGCAGAACAAGTCATTGAAGAAGTAGCTGGGCATGCCTTATATAGCTTTATGGATGGATTCAGTGGCTATAATCAAATATCAATACACCCAGAGGATCGAGAAAAGACTGCTTTTATCACACCTTGGGGAACATATGTGTATGTAAAAATGCCATTTGGGCTCAGAAATGCCCCAGCCACCTTTAACAGAACGGTCAATCTCATCTTTGGCCCCCTATTGCTGGAATCACTTAGAATCTTCATGGATGACTTCTCTTCGTTTTCAGGATCTCACAAAGAAACTCCTCTAGATTGTTTGGACCACCATCTCAGGCAGCTGCATAATGTTTTCAAAAGATGCAGAGAAACTAAGTTAAAGCTCAATCCAAACAAATGTCATTTTCTTGTGACAGAAGGAACTCTCTTAGGACATGTGGTGTCAGCTAAAGGTATGGCCCCGGATCCTGACAAAATCATTTCTATCTTAAAGTTGCCTAAACCTAAATCCCCTAAAGAGATCCAGAGTTTTTTGGGGCATACTGGATACCATAGAAGGTTTATTAAAATGTATGCAGAGATAGCCAGACCTCTGGCTAGACTTACAGGTAAGGAAGTACCTTTTAAATGGGAAGAAGAGGAAGAAAAAGCATATCAAACATTGCGGTCCAGGTTAGTGTCTGCTCCTATTTTGATCACACCTGAATGGTCAAGAATCTTTCATATACATATAGATGCCAGTGCCTATGCAGTGGGGGCAGTTTTGACACAACCTAGTGAAGAATTTAAGATGGACAGACCAATTCAGTATGCTAGTAGAATTTTGACTAAGGCTGAAAGGAATTACAGCACCACTGAACGGGAAGCCTTAGCAATGGTTTTTGCGGTCCAAAAATTTCGTCATTATTTGTTGGGAGTAGAATTCGTTATTATAACTGACCACCAACCTCTCAAGTACTTGCTCAACAAACCACAAGCCACTGGTAGAATATGGAGGTGGTTATTGTTATTCCAAGAGTTCGATTTTTCTGTGGTCCACAGACCAGGTAAAGAGAATGTTATGGCGGATCACCTTTCCAGAATCAACATGATGGAGCAAGTTAGTGGAATCAATGATGATTTTCCAGATGCTCATCTGTTTGCTGTCCAGGCCCAAGGTTGGTATTATGATATCAAGAATTTCATTAAAACAGGGACGTATCCAGAAAAGGCTAGTGCTGTGCAAAGGAAGAGATTGCTACTCAAGAGCAGACCATACACCTTCCTTGAAGATAAATTATATAGACAGGGAAAGGATGACAGACTTAGGAAGTGCTTGGAGAAAGAAGAAGTGAGGAAAGTCCTTCACTCTGCACATGAAGGACCAGGTGGTGGGCACCTTCCAGGGCATATTATGAGTCAGAGGATATTAGATGCTGGTCTATGGTGGCCTACACTATTTAAGGATGCAGATGAATGGGGAAAGGCATGTGACGTTTGCCAGAGGTGTGGACCTAAGCCCACAACGCAGAGACATAACCCCTTGATTGTTTCCACTTCCTGGCAACCATTTGAAAAGTGGGGGCTGGATTTTGTAGGGCCCATCTATCCTCCGACAATTCCAAAAAGAGAGAAATATCTCTTGATAGCTACCGATTATGCGACCAAGTGGGCTGAAGCTATTGCTTCCCCCGACTGCACTGCCCAAACTGTTGCCGATTTCATTTATAGTAACATCATTTGCAGGTTTGGATGCCCATTTGAAATTTGTACAGATCAAGGTACACATTTTGTCAATAAGGTCCTGCAGGAAATTTTTAACAGGTATAGAATTCTACATAGGACTTCTTGTGCTTACTATCCAAGAGCCAATGGACAGGCTGAATCGACAAATAAAGTTTTGATCTCAATGTTAAGGAAGGAATGTATGTTACAACCCACTTCCTGGGGCATTGCTTATCAAGGTACCCTATGGGCATACAGATTAGCTTACAAAGAGGCCACAGGATATTCTCCATTTCAACTGGTTTATGGAATATTGCCCATTGAGCCCTTTGAATTTTTTCATGGCTCACCTAAGATAGCATACATGCAGGGCAAAAAAGACTGTGATGTCTCTCAGAGAATAGGGGCACTACATAAAGTGGAGGAGATTCGTCTCCTAGCAACAAAACAATTGATCGAGACTCAGATGAAGAGGAAAGAGGCACATGATCGACACCTGTGGAACAACAACATTGAAGCAGGCATGTTGGTTCTTCTCCATAGACCTAACCTTCATACACAACTGAGAGGAAAATGGCTTCCAAATTGGGAAGGACCTTATAGAGTCAAAACAATGCTAAACTTGGGTGCAGTGGAGTTAGAGACGCTGAAAGGAGAGGCCTTGCCACTGGTCAACATTTCAAGGTTGAAGGCCTATCATCAACACACTTAATGACGTATGGATCACCTGGAACTGATATGTCCAGGTTGTACATAACTTTCTCATCATATTTTGCTAAGTTTTAGTAGTTTTCCTTATCAATTTCATCTTTGTTATTGGTGTTTTTAGGAAACCTAGAAGATATTTCAAAACCACGGCCAAGCAAGCTCTTTTTTTGGAAATTTTCTAGCAATTTTAGCATTTTTCTAGCAAATTTTATCCCTTTCCGATGTCTTTTTATTGCCCAATTTGAGGAATAAATGGAGGGTCTCTGTGGTTTGATGAAGGATTTTAGGCTCAACATGTAGAAAATTTCATCAGAATTTTTTCAGAATTTTTTTAGAATTTTTTGGCCAATTTTTGGCATTTTTTTCAGATTTTTCCTTGATTTTTCTCTAAATTGGGCTATTTAAAAATTATAATAATAAAAAAAAAAAAAAAAAAAAGCCCCCTAGGGAATTTGGGGGTTCCAAAAAAAAAAAAAAAAAAAAAAAAAAAAAAAAAAATCCCCCCCCCCCCTCCCCCACCCCCCCCCTCCCCCACCCCCCCCCCCCCCCCCTCCCCCCCCCCCCCCCCTTTCCCCCCCCCCCCCCTTCCCCACCCCCCCCCCCTCCCCCCCCCCCCCTCCCCCCTCCCCCCCCCCCCTCCCCCCCTCCCCCCCCCCCCCCCTCCCCCCCCCTTCCCCCCCCCTTCCCCCCCCCTCCTCCCCCCCCCCCTCCCCCCCCCCCTTTCCCCCCCCCCCCCCCCCCCTCCCCCCCCCCCCCCTCCCCCCTTCCCCCCCCCCTCCCCCCCCTCCCCCCCCCCACCCGCCCCCCCGCCCGCCCCCCCGCCCGCCCGCCCGCCCCCCCCCCCCCCCCTCGCCCCCCCCGCCCCCCCCCCCCTTCCCCCCCCCCCCCCCCATTCTGACAGCCCCCCCCCCCCCCCCCCCCCTCCCCCCCCCCCCCCCCCCCATTCTGACAGCCCCCCCTCCATTCTGCCAGCGCGCCCCCCCCCCCCCCCCCCCATTCTGACAGCCCCTCCCCCCCCCCCCCCCCTCCCCCCCCCCCCCCCCCCCTCCCTCCCCCCCCCCCTCCCCCCCCCCCCCCCCCCCGCCCCCCCCCCCCCCCCCCCCCCCCCATTCTGACAGCCCCTCCCCTCATTCTGCCAGCGCGCCCCCCCCCCCCCCCCCATTCCCCCCCCCCCCCCTCCCCCCCCCCCCTCCCCCCCCCCCCCCCCCCCTCCCCCACCCCCCCCCCCCCCCCTTCCCCCCCCCCATCAAAATTTTTTCAGAATTTTTTTAGAATTTTTTGGCCAATTTTTGGCATTTTTTTCAGATTTTTCCTTGATTTTTCTCTAAATTGGGCTATTTAAAAATTATAATAATAAAAAAAAAAAAAAAAAAAAGCCCCCTAGGGAATTTGGGGGTTCCAAAAAAAAAAAAAAAAAAAAAAAAAAAAAAAAAAGAAAAAATCCCCCCCCCCCCCCCCCCCTCCCCCACCCCCCCCCCCCCCCCCTTCCCCACCCCCCCCCCCCTCCCCCCCCCCCCTCCCTCCCCCCCCCCCTCCCCCCCCCCCCCCCCCCTCCCCCCCCCTCCCCCACCCCCCTCCCCCCCCCCCTTCCCCCCCCCCCCCTTCCCCCCCCCCCCCCCCTCCCCCCCCCCCCCCCCCATTCTGACAGCCCCTCCCCCCCCCCCTCCCCCCCCCCCCCCCCCCTCCCCCCCCCTCCCCCACCCCCCTCCCCCCCCCCCTTCCCCCCCCCCCCTTCCCCCCCCCCCCCCCTCCCCCCCCCCCCCCCCCATTCTGACAGCCCCTCCCCCCCCCCCTCCCCCCCCCCCCCCCCCTCCCCCCCCCCTCCCCCCCCCCCCCCCCCATTCTGACAGCCCCTCCCCCCCCCCCCCCCTCCCCCCCCCCCCCCTCCCCCCCCCCCCCCTCCCCCCCCCCCCCCCCATTCTGACAGCCCCCCCCCCATTCTGCCAGCGCGCCCCCCCCCCCCCCCCCTCCCCCCCCCCCCCCCCCCTCCCCCCCCCCCCCCCCCATTCTGACAGCCCCTCCCCCCCCCCCTCCCCCCCCCCCCCCCCTCCCCCCCCCCCCCCCCCCCCCCCCCCCCCCTCCCCCCCCCCCCCCCTCCCCCCCCCCCCCCCTCCCCCCCCCCCCCCCCCTCCCCCCCCCCCCCCCCCCCCCCCCCCCCCCCCCCCCCCCCCCCCCTCCCCCCCCCCCCCCCCCCCCCCCCCCCCCCCCCCCCCCCCCCCCCCCCCCCCCCCCCCCCCCCCTCCCCCCCCCCCCCCCCCCTCCCCCCCCCCCCCCCCTCCCCCCCCCCCCCCCTCCCCCCCCCCCCCCCCCCCCCCCCCTCCCCCCCCCCCCCCCCCCTCCCCCCCCCCCCCCCCTCCTCCCTCCCCCCCCCCCCCCTCCCCCCCCCCCCCCTCCCCCCCCCCCCCCCCCCCTCCCCCCCCCTCCCCCACCCCCCTCCCCCCCCCCCTTCCCCCCCCCCCCTTCCCCCCCCCCCCCCCCCCCCTCCCCCCCCCCCCCCCCCATTCTGACAGCCCCTCCCCCCCCCCCCCTCCCCCCCCCCCCCCCCCATTCTGACAGCCCCTCCCCCCCCCCCCCCCCCTCCCCCCCCCAAAATGCATGAGCCACACAAGGGACACCAAGAAGATTGCCAGAACACGTTTATATTCGATTAGCAACTCGTGTTGAAGAAGGCAATGAGAGCTTGGTATGAGGAGTACTAGTACCCCTCATAGTTGCGCACAATTTGGCGCCACAGGGCATACCCCCCAAGCACTGAAAAGGGCTGGATAGAAAAACAGGCTGTGACATCCTCCCCCGGCTTGAAGAGCTTGGTGTCCTCAACAAGCGGGTTCGGGTCTTACAAAAGTTGGTGTGATTACAAAAATTTGGGAACATTACATGGGGCTTTAAGTGTGGCGATAATACTTGCGAACTAATGGATGGTCGGGCCCAAAAGTGTTGGCCGGAAACCAGTCCGAATCGACTAAGGGTCGTCCTTTGAATTTAATGAGGAATTGGGGACCATCGCGAGTGATCCGGTCCCGTAAGATAGCTTCGGCCTCGAACTGGTTCTCTCCGTCGTGCAGCACCGGGATCTCGCGTCCGTACTTGGAGTCGGGTTTGAACCGCTTCAGGAGGCTGACGTGAAAGGCATTGTGAAATTGCACGTTGTCGGGAAGCTCCAAGCTATAAGTGACTTCATTGATCCGCTTCTCCACTTTGTATGGCCCGTAGTAGCGATGGTTGAACTTCTGCGTGATGTTCTTCGGGAGAGTGATATTTCGTGCGCTGACGAGGACAAGGTCACCGACTTGAAATTCTTCGCCGGGTCGTCGTTTCTTGTTTGCGTAGCGAGCCATGCGTTCTTTGCTTCTTTGCAAGCTGGACTTTGCTTCTTCTAACTTTGTCTTCCATTGATCCAAGAAAGCGCCGCAATCGGGGTCGTTTGTTGCAAGTGTGGAGTCTTGCGTGAGGGCCAAGGGCGTGATTACCTCTTTGCCGGTCGCCAACTCGAATGGGGTCATCTTCGTGCTTGAGTGGACGGAAGCATTGTAATGGAACTCTAGGATGTCTAAGTGCTTCGCCCAATCCTTTTGGTCCGTTCTAACATAGTTCCGGATGTAATCTTCGATCGTCTGGTTGACCCGTTCGGTTTGCCCATCTGTTTGGGGGTGATAAGATGAGGAGAACCTAAGTTGCGTCCCCAAGATGCGGAAAAGCTCCGTCCATAGCCGACTTAGGAAGCGGCCGTCCCGGTCCGACACTATGGCGAGAGGCAACCCGTGATACTTCACGATGTGTGTGAAGAAAAGCTGAGCCACGGCCTTGGCGTTAAGCGGGGGTTTGGCCGGGATAAAGTGTGCTTGTTTGGTGAAGTAGTCGACCACAACGAAGATGGTGTTGAACCCCGAAGACGGTGGGAGTTCAGTGATGAAGTCCATGCTAATCATGTCCCACGGTCGGTTGGGAATCGGGAGTGGTTGCAGAAGGCCGGCGGGTTTTACCCTATCTTGACGGACTAATTGACATGTTGGGCATGTTTCTACATATTCCTGGACCTGTGCCTTCATGCGGGGCCAATAAAAGTGTTTGTGGAGCGTCTCATAACTGCGGTTTTGACCTCCATGGCCGGCCACTTTGCAATCATGTGCCTCCCACAGTAGCTCTTTGCGTAGCTCTAAGTCGTTCGGGACATAAATTTTTCCTTTACGATGGAGAAGGCCTTCTTGTAGTGTGTAGCGCTGCGGGGCTTGAGCCGTTTGCATTTCCTGAAGTAGTTCTTGAACTTGGGCATCCTATGCTTGTGCTTGTTGAATTCTGCCTCTGAGATCTGAAGATACGGTGGATATTGCCTGGAGTTCTGGTCTTCGGCTAAGTGCATCTGGCATCACGTTCTGTTTGCCCGGCTTGTGAATGATCTCGATATCGAATTCGGCCAGAAAATCCTGCCATCTTGCTTGCTTTGGGCTTAACTTGGGTTGAGATGTAAAGTACCTCAGAGAGATGTTGTCCGTGAAGACCTTTGTGTGCTTGTCCAGAATGTAGTGCCGCCACTTGCGTAGGCAGTGGATAACGGCTAACATTTCTTGCTCATGTGTGCTCCATCTGAGCTCGGGGCCGGTGAGTTTATGCGACTCGTAGGCAATGGGTTGTCCGTCTTGTATGAGGACGCCGCCGATGGCTGAGCCTGATGCGTCTGTGTGGACTTCAAAAGGTTTGTCGAATTCTGGAAGTTTGAGAACCGGGGCGTTGCACATAGCAACCTTCAATGCTTCGAAGGCGTCTTCTTCATCTGCTCCCCACTTGAAGGGCTCCTTTTCTTTGACCAACTCCAAGAGCGGGGCCGCGATCTTGCTGAAACCTTGGATGAAACGGCGGAGAAATTGGCAAAAGCCGATGAATTCTCGCACCTCTTTTATGGTCTTCGGGGGGGCCCACTTGAGTACTGCTTCGACTTTCTGGGGGTCGGCGTGGAGGCCCAGTTCAGAAACGATGAACCCCAAGAATTCTACCTTCTTCATGCAGAACTCGCACTTGCTTGGTTTGGCGAAGAGCCGACGTTGCCGTAGTCGTAACAAGACCGCCCGAACGTGCTCATAATGTTCTTCTAATGTTCGGCTATAGATTAGTAGGTCGTCAATGTAGATGATTAGAAAGAGGTCGAGCATGTCTCGAAAGCCATCATTCATCTCTCGACAGAAGGTAGCCGGTGCGCCTGTAAGCCCGAATGGCATGACGAGCCACTCATAGCTACCGTAGCGTGTGCGGAAGGCCGTCTTCTCGATGTGTTCTTGGGCCACCCTGATTTGATGGTATCCGGATCGGAGGTCTATGCGCGTGAAGTATCGTGCCTTGCCTAGGCGATCTAAAAGTTCCTCCATCACGGGCACGGGGTATTTGCTCTTGATTGTGCCTTTGTTGAGTGCTCGGTAGTCGATGCATAGGCGTAGGGAGCCGTCTTTCTTCTTCACGAATAGGACCGGGGCTCCATATGGGGAGCTGCTTGGTCGGATGTATCCTTGCACTTCAAGTTCCTGTAATTGCCTCTTCAGCTCCTGAAGGTCGGCCTCATTCATCCTGTATGGCGCTCGCGACGGTGGTGGGTGGTCCGGGAGCGTGTCAATCCGATGCTGGACATTACGTAAAGGGGGAAGACCGGGTGGAAGGGTATATGTGAGAACATCTGAAAATTCTTCCATTAACATCTGGAAACTTGGGTGCCCAATCTTTGAGACGTCGATTGGCCGTGGTCCCGTCTCCTCTGCGACCGGTCTGAGAACGCATAAGTGTGCGATCCCACCTTGATAGACGGCTCGTCGAAATTGCTTGTGTGATAATGGAGATGGCGTGTGTGTGGAGGTTGACGTTCGAGCTTGTGCTTTCTCTTTACTCGTATGTTTCCGCTTAGATTCCCTTGGTTCGCTGTCAGAGGGTTCGTCCGTACGAGGAGCCTGGACTCGATTGCAGTCGACGACGATGGCCTGCCCACTCTGATCGAGAAGTACTTTGTCTACCCCTTTGCCGAAAAAGGAGATCATGTGTTTATTCCATAAACTCGAGGCCTAGGATGACTTCGAATGTTTCCATCGGTATAATCAGGAAGTTCAGGTGACCAAACCATTGGCCTAACATGACCGGGACACCGTCGGCGTAACGCACATGACTGGCCTCATCCCTGAGCAAAGACCACAGACATGCGGAGCCGTTTACTGATCTTGAGTCCGAGGCGTTGAGCACACTGTGGAGTCATGAAGTTGTGGGTTGCACCTGTGTCTAGCATCACCGGCATGCGTTCGCCTGTGACTTCTCCCATAATGAACACTTGGTGTATAATGGGTAATGCAACTGAATGGCACTGAGCCTTGCCCTTTGATGTGGACGGTCCGCGGGGGGAGGAGTCGTCTGACTCGTCACTGTGAATCTCGGTGATTTTCGGGCCGGAGGTGGATGCCTCTTCGGTCTTCGTTGCTTGCACCCTAGTGTCGGTTCGTTTCCGCCAGCATTTCTCCGTGGGGTGACTGCCTTGGCAATGCTTGCAGACCGGACGGGGGTCGCGCCGGGTTTGATTGTTGCGGTTCGGGGACCCTGAACGGTTGTCTGTTGGGGCCGGGAGGGCTTTGAAACCTTGACCTCGTTGTTGTTCGGTTGATCTGCGGTGTGTGGAGGTTTGCTCCTTGTTCGAGGTTGAGTCTTTGCGGGGAGCTTGGCTTCCGTCGGATGAACGAGCCAACCGGTTGGAGTAAGCGTCATTAAGCCGTTCTGCAATGCGGGCTGCGTCCTCCCACGTCTGGGGGTCTTGCTTCTCCACTTCTTTGCGGTAGTACGGGGAGCACCCATAAAGGAAGCCGTGTAAGCGATCAATTTCAGCCATGTCATTGATGCGAAGCATGAGCCTGCGGTATTGTGATACATAAGGCCCGATGAACTTATCTTGACGGAGGTTACGCCATTCGTCACGTGCTTGGAACGCTTCGTTGCGAGGTACAAAAGTAGTCGACGATGGCCGCCGTAAAATGATCCCATGAGGGGCCAAGCTTGCTTCTTGTGTTCCACCATGTACCATGCTGAGGCTTCGTCTTGTAAGAATTGGCCGGCTATGCGCGTCCAATGGTTGCGGCCAACCCGGAGCATCTGGAGGTAGCTTTCCATACCTTCGATCCATCGGTTGACGGCAATGGAGCTTCGGCCGCCTCGGTACTTGTCGGGGGGGTTCGGTTTGAAGAAGCCGAAGGAGTCGGGGTCGTCGATGTCCACCGGTTGCATTTGGGTGATCGGAGTGGGATTTAAAGGAGTTGGTGGTTGTTGGGATGTATGGGTCGGAGTGGGTTGGGGAGCTGGTTTGGTGCTTGACTGCGGTTGTGGTTGGGGTTGAGATTGGTCCTTGGCTAAGAGATGGGATTCGACTAGGGTAGTTAATCTAGAGAGGGTGTCTTCGAGTCTATCTATGCGATCGTGGACGGGGTCAGGATGTGGTGGAGCTTGGTCGGATTCGGGTTGGGTGTGGATGTCGGCGTCGAGTTCGGCCTCCTGGAGCCGTTCATGTAGCTTGGCGTTCACCAAGAGAAGGCGATTGAGTTCCTCTTCTAATGCAGCCCGTTGGGCTTTGTGACGGCGGCGCCGTTCAGTCACGTTCTTGGCGCGTTCCGTCCCCGAAGTTAGACCGGCCGTGCCAACGTCGTGTTCGCTGGCCATGGTGGCGTGTAGCCAACCGGCGGCAACTCGGAAGGGAGAGAGAGAGCCTAGGAGGAGGGAGTCTAGGGCACGCGGGCACCTAGCGGCGAGGGGAAGGTTCACGGGGTAAACGGGATTCGGCGTTGGATAGCACGGGACGGCAGCGGCTAGCGCGGTTGCAACGGTAGATAGCGCGGGACGGCGGGAGGGCAAGGGTTGCCTTGCTTGGATGGGGGGGGGGGGGGGGGGGGGGGGGGGGGGGGGGGGGGGGGGGGG